>JAPVLO010000291.1:1800000-2079476 GCA_027257055.1 Cephalopachus bancanus | reverse complement strand
GGGGAAAAAATTTGCTTCCTTTTCTAAACCCAAACATGTCTCTGGAAGCCTCACTAGGAGACCCACAATTAACAGTGTCAGTGATGGGATGTCTGTGGGGTCTGTGGTGTAGAGCCCAGAGGAAGCTGATTCGAGCCACTGCAGCGCAAGGGAGCCAAGGGCAGTGACATATATGTGCCTACAGCCGTTTTTACCTGAGAAGAGCTAGGGAGTCTCTTGCCACTGATCTTCCCATAAGCAATGCTGTGTGCACATTTCGGAAGCCAGTCAACAGGTGTCTTCATTCTTGCCATGAGGCCAACTGGTAACAGCCACCTCTGAGGCATAGAAGAATGGACCCTGTCCCAAAGAAAGGAATTATCTGGGTGGGCAAGCAAGACCAGCCCACAACCATCCGAGAGTCATGTGTGTCGGCTCCTGAGAGTTAAGAGTTACGTTCCCTCAGATCCTTCCCTCAAATTCTATTTCTTCTTCTAGGACTCTGCAACCATCCACCTACCCAAGCCAGAGCCCAGAAGGCAGAAGAGTTCCTTGCTAAGCAGTAGGGGTCTCCTGGAGAAAGCCACCAGAGCACCAGTTCCAGCTCTGCAGTTTATTGACTGTGTGACCTTAGGCGATTTATTAGGCTTCAATTTCCTTGCACATAAAGTGGAGACGTGTTTGATAACTACCACACAGAGTGGCTGTGTGGATCAAATAAGATAATGTGTATAAAGTGCTTAGCATAGTGCCCGGTGCATGTGGGTGATCAATAAGTGTTAATCATTATTATTGTTGTGCTATCCTCCTTCCTTTCCAGTATTGCCTCTCCTACCCCTCACTTTTCAGTCTGGGCCTTGAGTTCTATCTCTTGGCATCTCTGACTTCTGCCTCTTCCTCTCCAGCCCTGGGCTCCTGCCCTACCTAAATCACAGCATCCCTGACTGGGATGGCCTCCTGGGTCATGTTGTGTGTGCTCATGCTGCTTCTCCCAAGACTGCCCTCCCATTGCAAGAGATGCAGGCCTCTCCAGCACAGATCTCAGCACAGTATTGCATGTTGAAACTCTTTCTGTGGATGCTGTATATTCAATTCCCTAGTGTAACCGAGGAGGCCCTGCATGGAAATGCCTTTGTTCACCTATGTAGGGTCTACCTGGTTCTCTATTGGTACCCAAATCCTATTTTGCCAGCCATTCATGGAATGGTTCTCAGCTTTATACATCAGAAAAAGCTGTGGAAATTGTTTTGAATATTGTGTGTGTGTATTTGTGTATGTAGGGTTATTTATAAAGTACAGGCATGTTTTCAAACTCTGCAAGCAGAAAACACTAACTGCCCAAAACACACCCTGCCATAAAACGGGAGGCATGCCATACTGTTCATCTTTGCACACCCCACCCCTAGGTTACTGACAGGCACACAGTAGGGATGCAAAAACATTTGGTGACTGATAGAGTACATAAATAAATAAAGGATGTTTTCCATGATACTGAGTGAGTTAGACTAAATCTCATGCTCACACGGAGTTAGGGGAAGTAGAAGATAATATAGTCTACTGGGGTATGTGTGTGGTGTGTGTGTGGTGTGTGCTTGTGGTGTGGTATGGGGTGTGTGTATGTGTTGTATGTGTGTTTGTGGTGTGGTATGGGGTGCATGGGTGTTGTGTGTGTGTAGTGCAGTATGTGGTGTGTGTACATGTTGTAAGTATAAAAAATGAAGACTGAGGCTGGGTATAGTGGCTCTTATCTATAATCCCAGCACTTTGGGAGGTCAAGGCGGGAGGATTGCTTGAGCCCAGGAGTTCGACACCAGCTGGGAAACATAGTGGAACCTTGTCTCTACAAAAAGTACAAAAATTAGCTGGGCTTGGTGGTGTGCACCTGTAATCCCAGCTACTTGGGAGGCTGAGGTAGGAGAATAACTTGAGCCCAGGAGGTCAAGGCTGTGGTGAGCCAGGATCATCATGCCTCTGCACTCCAGCCTGGGCAACAGAGTGAGCCATTGACTCAAAACAAGAGAGAGAGTGAGAGAGAGAGAGAAAGAGAGAGAGAGAGACTAACTGGGGACTAGCGATGGGTGGGATATGTGTGTGGGCTGGTGGTGGAGGAAGGAGCACAGCCCAGAAAAGGTACAGCATCACTTTCTACAAGGGTCTTGGGTGCCCTGAGTGCCTCTGCGAGATGTGGCGGTGGGAGACTGTCAGCAAGGGCCTGGCCACCTCTGTGTGTGAGTGAATGTGTGTGGACGAGAACAGAAATACAAATAGCCATGATCAAGAGGATCCTGAATCCATCAATTCTTCGCAGAAGAAAAGTCTGATGGATTGAAATTGTCAGTACAAGAACACTGTGAACAATAGCAGGGAGATACTGTTTCTCTCCAGTGTGGCTGTGGAGAGTCACTTCTTAATGGCAAAGTAGGAGATACACACTGCGGACAATGCGGAGGGTGACAGGAGACGCCCGTGCCAGTTATTTATTATGGGAGAGGAAGGTGTTTTTTTTTTCCTCTCCCCCTCCTTTTCTGTGATAAATGGGGGCTGAGCTGTTTGTGTTATGCAGAGGCTGACAAAATGAGGTGATCAGATTGGAAATCAAAGCTCTCCCCATAGCTGGCTGTATGCCGGGACTTCACAGCTACCTCCCATGGTGGGGGCGGGTGGGGGAGGGAGCTGCTGCTGCTGTCATTTTTCCTCTAGGAGATGTTTTTGGTTTTACTTTTATTTCTCCCAAGAGGAGGGGAGCTGGGGAGAGTAGCCAAACAAGCACAAGAAAGAAAAAGAGAAAGCTGGCAGGAACAGAAACGTACAAGGAGAAGGACCCTACCAAGGGCCAAGGCAGGAGACGCATTAGACAGAGGGAAGCAGCCTCCAGAACATTCCTCTTTTGATTTGTGCTGGCTGCCACCTTGCAGCCTGTCTCTCGGACAGCTGCCCCTCCTTTGCTGCGAGAGGTGCTCTGTATGATCTGCAGAAGCGTGTTTAATTTACAGGGGGCACTGGAAATCATTCAAGCATCTGTTGCTTTTTTGTGTTGGGAAACTGAGGCACAGCACCTTAAAGACACTTTAACTTGATTCTTTTGGGACCTATTGTCCATCTTTTGTCCTCAGAGTTCCAGAAGGTATCCCTACCTCCAGTTTCCAGGATGAAGAATTTATTCATTTGTTCGCTTTTCTGGCCCCTTCTCCCAGGACTCTTCCTACAGCAAACTGCCCCCCAAGGTCCCGAGTCTGAGTCTTATGGGTTGACTCTGCCCTCTGGTGGATCAAAAGGTGTGAATGAGGCAGAAAAGGGAACTCGTTTCAGAAAACATACCCTGGCAGGCTTCCCAGGAAAGTCTTCGGTTAAAGCAACCCGAACCCTAAATGAATACAGCTCAATATGCCTGTGATGTATTAATATCCTGATAAGCCAGTCAGAATGTGTTTCCAAATAGACCTATTACATAAGTGGCAATAAATACTAACCATCTCTCACCTCCCTGCGGTTTGTGCTGCAGTGTGGAATCCCAAGGCCATGCAGGCGAAATCTTGGCAATGCACACCTTCTGACAGATGGGAAGTCCTGAGCCCCCATAATACAGGTCCCCTGTGACATCCACATCGCACAACCGTGCCCTTTGCCCACCTTTTTAACGACTTTCTATTTTGTTTTACAACCTACAATCTGCTGCATGTCCTGGTCAACAGTATCTATCTTTCTGTTGTTGCTTGCTGCCTCGGATGCTTTTATGGGCATTGATTCCCTTCACTGGTTCCCCAAAGAGGTTCTTTTCCTTGAGCCAGAGCAGCATTCCAGCGGATTACAGTGTCTGCCACTCTGCACTCCGATTTATTGCCATCTTGGGTTTTATTCTCTCCTGCACTCGCAGCCAAGCCTCATTCATTTTGTTTTCTGGGGCGAGCAGAATGGAAGAAGTTGCTATTAATAGGAGAGAGAATGTCATGCCGGCAGGCTTAGTGATGTCTAAGTTTATAGTCTGCAAGTTTTGGAACCTAGTTCTGATCTTAGATCCATCCTTCACCATATGAGGGACTGAACCAAGCAGGATGCCAGCCTGAGCACTGACACTCTGAAAGGCTTACACTCTTTCCATGCTCTTGTGGAGTTCTTATATTTGGAAGTTCTTATATTTGGGCACCCTCACCCATATGTCCTCCCCTTTTCCATTCCCTATGACTGTCCACTTACATTTGGCAGAGGGCTGGCTGGGTTGTAGGTGAAGTCCGAGGGCAGAGGTCTGGGGACAGAGAGCTGGAGAAGAGATGCATATGGCCAGTGACATGCCAGGTCCTGTAGGGTGGTTTACTTCTCAGATTCCCCAGGTTCTGAAGTATGTGAATTCAATTAAAGTTGCTGTACGAGATTTGTTTTTTCATTGATAAACATGTTTACTAATCATTTATCACAAATTAAATAGTAGAGCAGTTTCTAAACAATCTCCTACAGATAATGAATGTCTTTTGGATGTGCATACAAAATGTTACACTCAACTGTTGCTAGTCCGCTTACTCCCTCAGCTGTGGAATTTAGAAGTGGTCCAGGGACTCCAGCAAGCACATCAGATGCTGCCTCTCTGGGGACCATCCTCGGCTCATTGTAGTCTGGCCCCAGCTGTCTAGATTGATATCTCCTTCATATAGACATACAGAAACAAGAGTGGCAAAGAGCCTTCCATTGGTTTATGGTTGTGGGTGTAGGAGTTTGCCTGATCAACTAAACTTGTCAGAAGATCACACAGATACAGATAGCTGGAAAGGTCAGAAAACACTGTGGAGAGTGTGGGGATTTTTCTCTGGGATGAATTGGTGTTACTGGTCCCGGCAGGTTGCTGTACAAAGACTTCACAGAATACTCCTGGGGAAGTACATTTGCAAAAGCAGCACGTGTGTGGGGTAGGTGAGTTGGGTCTGTTGTCATATAATCTAGAAAAGGATTTTGAGGGTAGTTGTACAGGGACTTGGTATCCAAACTCTGCATTTCTGGGAAGAGCAATGTTGTATAATACACACAACTGTGTAAGTATTGTTACTATTGAGTCTCTAATGACAGTTTTAGAACCAACTCAAGGGATAGTTTTCCTGCATTTTGTACATGTATTGATTCGTAGTGTCTGGCTTTATCCTCAATGAGATAACAAAGGGGCAGCAAATAGATCCCAGGAGGCCGAGCTCAGGTTTTGCCTTCCCAGGTGAGCCTACATATCAGAACTTTGGGAAGCTTGACCCAATCACTTAGGCCCTCTGGATTCCTATTCTTGCTTTTAAGACATGATAGATGTATTTTAAGAGGTAGATCTCAAGTGGATTTTTCATGTCTACCTAGAAGTAAGATCAGCTTTAGTTATCTACAGTTTTCTGTTGGCTCTACTTCAAAGTCATGGAAGGAAAAACTTCTTAGGGAATTAAAAATTGGATTTTTGTTGTGATGGTTATTATTTTTCTTCAATGCACATGCAGAATAGTTGCCTTCTTCTACCAATCATTTCAAATTGGTGCTTACATGACTGTATTAGAAAGACAAAAAAGAAGAATTTAGAGTACAGAAGGTACCAAAAGCATGTGGCCTCAACACCGGAATCTTTGCCCAAACTGTTGTCTGTCTCTCTTCTCCCACCATTCCCTCAACTGTATTTCCTTGTACCTACTTCACCTACCTCTATTTTCTTGAATTTTCTGGTGCAGGTTGGCTCAGGCTTTTTATTAAGAACAATCTCAACTTCTGCAGATAACTGTATTGCCTTTTCCTTTCTCTTCGAGTGTTCTGATCATTGAACATTCTTAACAGGTTTTGATGAAGCCAAAACTTAAAGTGCATCATATTGTTAATTAGAAGAACCCAATTCCAGAGTTGGCAGGACATTGGGAGCAGGAGGTTCATCTTCACACTAAATATTCTCAGAAGGAGAAAAGAGCCTGGTCTCTATTTCCAGAAGTGACCAGTAATAGGAAATCACCTTGGCTGATAAAAGCATTTGCATCTAGAAATCAGTTGATTAGGAGTTTGGGGGAAGGAAGCAAAGCCTCAGAAGTGAGACTTGTTTAGCTATGTTAGGGAGATGGCAGGAAATACCATAACAGTCAGATAACATCACAAGATTAAGAAGTATAAGAAGTTCTGAATGGCTTTTAAGTGGAAAAAGGGGGGAAATACCACATCTTTATCCCTCTGACTTCTTTTATTCCCTTGATAATTACAATGAAAGGAGCAATCATGTTGCTAATTTTACTCCATGCATTTAAACTCTAATTAATACTCTTTGGTTCTTAGGCATTCCACTAGGGTGAAATAAAGCATGCTCTTTTGCACTTCTCTTTTTTCTCCCAAGAATTTGCATAAGAAGTGAAGGCATGTTTGCATTTATTGCAGTTTGCTCATGGGCATCCCTACCTTCACAGTTCTTCCACACTTTCTAGTCTAACCTCCTAGACCTTTCCTCTTGCCATTGACCTTGCCAAAAGTGGAAGAGCTAAGACTTTCAGACAGTGCTGCCCACCAGAGAAGAGGGAAGTGTGATGAGGGTGCAGACAGCAGATCTAAGTCACCAACAAGCTCCACACGGATCCTTACAGAGCCAGCAGGGAGTGTGCTTGTGGTAAGACCGGCACAGCTGGGGCCCCCCTTAGACATCATCATTATCTTGTACAGATGGGGACACTTAGGCCCATGGAGATGAAGTAACTTGCCCACCATCATACATTTCATATTCTTAGAGGTAGGATTCGAGATGAGTCCCTTCCTCTGGCTCTGTTTTGATGATTCCATGAGATATTGATTATATGTGGAAGGGCTTTGCAAGCTGTCATGTGCAAGGAAAGTTTGAGCTATTATATTGGGGGTTAATGAACAAAAGCATTGTTATGCAATGTCTGCTTCATCCTGCCTTCTCTTTGCAAGCTTTTGAGAAGCACAAGATGTGGCTCTGTGACTTCTAGTGGCGTGGCTCACATGTGCTGCAGGTGCAGGCATGTTCGGCTCCTGGCAACCCACTGTGAGTAACCATGGAGAACTGTTGGAGAGATGCCAGTATTTGGGCTGTGAGTGAGGCCAGCTATTGTTTCAAAGACACCTGGTTTAGGACAAATGCTGGCTACCATGTGCCTTTACTTCAAACAACTGATATTTAGTGTCTGCCTGTGATAAGAAACTAGGTATCATGGAAGGCACCCCAGGTGGGTAGGGGGTATTAGAAAAAAGAAAAAGAAAGAAAACACAGTCACTTCTGCCTTCACAATTGCCACATGGCTTGGTAAGGGTTATGATAGAGCTGTGTAAGGTGCAGATGTGATAGGTGAGAGGGAGACTTGAGAAGGAAGGTGCGTGTGGGTGAGAAAGTGAGGGAGGGCACTCTAGACAGAGGGGCAGTGTGGGAAATGGACTGAGGGCATGAGGGAGCATGCCACATTAAGGTCACTGCAGGAAGACAGCAAGAATGTGGTGTAACATGGCTCCCATGAGGCTGGAAGAATAAGCAGAATCCCAGACCTCTAGATCCTGGCATGCGATTCTGAACTGTGTGAGCGTCAGACACTGGAGGGTCTTGAACAAGTGACTCACGAAAAGAGTTGTTAGAAGGTGGGTCCCTCCAGCTAAAAGAGAGGCTGAACTGGAAAGGGTTAAGTCTGGAAGCAAAAGATCAGATAGAAAAGACCACCCACCTGCACTGCCTGGTGTTCAGAAGATGGACAATTTGAATGAGATTAGGGAACAAGTGAAGCTTGTTGTTGAGCATCAAGATTAGAGAGAATGTATGCTGGAAAAGAACAGGTTTTCCTACAACCCAACTAGAATCCCTTCCCACAGACACCAGCTAATAAGGAACATCAGAGGCACCAAGAGTGTCTGCAAAGGACTTGGATAATCATGTGTTAGTTGGAGGAAATTCCTTCGGAAGAAGAGCTGATGCAGTTTAGGCACCCAGAGAACTGATGTGTAGTCCCCACCACCCCTCCGTCTCTGCTCCCACCATCAGGACTGTGCCCACGCCTTCTGCCAGTGTGGACCTGTGTCCCTATCACTCCATGCTTCTTCTTGGCTCTCGCCATCAGGACTGTGCCCTCTCCTTCTGCCAGTGTGGACCTGTGCCCCTACCACCCCACCCCTCCATCTCCATTTCCCCCATCAGGGCTGTGCCTGATCCTTCTGCTAATGTAGACCCCCACCCCTGCCACCCAACCCCTCTGTCTCAACTCCCACCATCATGGCTATGCCTGCTCTTTCTGCCAGTGTGGGGATGCTGACAGAGAGAAGGAAAACAACCCTCTCCTAAGGTCTTCCTGCTTTTGGTTCAGGGTTGGTGGTTTACTTTGAGCGTTAAAATCAGCCTATTTCCTTCTGTTTCCATCCCGTGTTTGTCATTCAATTGCCTGTGCAGGTCCCCTGCTTTCTTTCATTTAAGTAGCTGTTATCTTCTTTGTATCATAAGCTCCTAAAATATAGAGTAAGGAATATGTTTTGTTCTGGAGAGTGAGCACTGCATCTCCACAGGCATATAAGCACAATAAATAAATGTGTAATGTTGAACATGGTGATGTAGGCATGCATTTGGTTACTTGGAAAATAACACAGAAGAAAGGGGACAACGGCATCTTCGCACAGAAGGTTTGTAAACATTAACACCTCCACGCTCTTGCAGAGTCCTGAATAGTCTCTTACTTTGACCCTCATTACATCCATAAGAACAGGGTGAGGCAGACAATTGTTTTCTCATTTGATACATATGAAAACCAAATCACAGAAAAGCTAGGGATCCAGGCTTTTCACAGCAGATTTGATAATGCGGAAAGCACCTAGCTCCTGGACCCCATGGACGTCAGGCCCAAAATACTGGGCATGGTTGCTGCTCTCCCAGCTATGTGCATGGTAGCCAGGCGATATCAATGTATGCCATGCATGGCAGCTTCCAGATGGCAGAGATCCAGTTAGAATCTGAGTAATACCTGGCGCATTGTCAAGCTCTCGGAATGTCCATTACAGATCTCTCTTAGAGTCTACTATTTTATCTTGGGTTAAGGAATCAGGAGATGCAGACTCCCATTTCATACCTTTCTTAAAGTAAATAGCTAAATAGCATAGCCTTAGGTTCATGAAGGAAAGAGCCACACACCTCCTATTGGCAGGTGATCTCTCAGGTCTCTCCAAGCACTGCATTTACAGGGATTTGTAAAGTTCTCAGCAAAAACAGCACCTCTACAAGACTGTCCCTGACCCATGAGACTAGGCTTGGTTCCCCAACACCTCTGTGTTTCTGCACAGCATCCTTAGTGTACTAGCTTAAGAAATGTCACACTTTTTCATTATAATCTTTTCTTTCTCTGCCCCTCTTCTGCATGAGTAGAATGTCTTCTGAGTCTATCTTGGTTGCCTCTGCCTTGAATCTCTTAAGAGCTTAACACATTATGTAGTACAGAGTAGTTCAATGAACATTGGTCAAATATATGGGCAAATATTTCTAACACACCTTTATCTAGTCACATCTTTGGAAACAACAGCCTGAGGCGAAGTGTGACTAATAAGTGAGAAGCATAGGCCCAAGGGGTGGCTTTGAGTTACCCAGTGGGTCTGAAGAATGGGCCACAAAGACCCCTTACATACCGTACCTCCTGCTAGCCCTGTCTAGATTGATCCTTTCTCCTGAAGAGCATATCTGGTTAGGTATCCGGTGATGTGAATACAAGCTAACATATGTGGGAAGGACAAACCTCCCTGGAAGGGGAAACCTCAGTCTTTCTGTCATTTCTGGCAGTGACCAGCTTCCCTGCCCCACTGTCTTCTGTCCCCTGCATGCTGCTTCATCTCTTCCAAGTATGATTTTCCTCCTGCCACTTAGCTGCCCCAAACCCTTTGAATAGCAGCAGCTCACTGCTGTGGCAGGAACACACTCTTTCTGCCTGGTACTTGAGGTTGTCTGCAGGCTGACCATGGTCTTCCATACTGGTGTTCTCCCTCTGCTTTCGTCAGACCAGATCCCCAGATGCCCACAGCCATGTCCACTTCTCTAGACACCATTTTCTTCCCAGGGTGAACACCCTCTCACCTGTCTCTATTTGTCTAGGGTGTATTTTTTTTATTCAAGTTGTGCTCAGGGCTTAGCCCCTTCATTAGATGTCCTGTTCACATGCCCCTGCCCCCACTGAACTCCCCTGATCTCTGCCTGGTGTCCTCTTTGGTAATTAAGCCTGGCTGAATCATGTTCCCTCTTGGTGTCAGTGTCTCCAAACACAGAAATCCTTGAGGCCCTTGGGCCTCCTTCTATACCAGGATGGCCCCTACTGTCTAGTCTTCTTGGCTGCAGGCTTTGCTTTGTCCCTTTTCCTGTCTCCAAGGGGCAGGGGACATCTTATGTTCCCTGCTTCTAGTGACTGAATATATGGTAGATTGTATCTTTCTAGCACTTTCTCTTCTTTGAAGCATCCAAAATTTCTCGGCTTCCCGGAAGGGTTTCTTTTAATCACAAAGCATTTGTGAGAATTATAAATAGGATTGTCTTTGTTCCTTTTCCCCAGAAGCAGACCCTGGGAGGTGCTCATGACTTATTAGGGAAGTGGACCTGGGAGAAAAGGCAGAAGGCCTGGGGGAAGCCAGGCAGGGCAGGGCAAGAAGCCAAGTAGAGGCTCAATCTCAGGCCAAGACCCACAAGCGTGGCCAGGACCTGTTTTACTCCCACACGGGTGATACTGATGGCCACCCTGGGGGATGCAAATGCCCGGGCCTTTGCAGCTCTCGGTGAGAGGGTGCACACAGAGTCTCAGCTGTGCTGTCAGAAGCAGAAGGACACAGAAACCCGGGAAGCAGCAGAGAAATGAGAGCAGGGGCCAAAGGAGCTGGGCTGAGTGCCGACTTCCTGCCATGTCCCACAAATGTCAGGGTGGCTCAGTGCATGTGCCAACGATGAGGTCTGCTACCTAGGTACTGAGGAAGGGCTCTGGGATGGCAGCGGGCCCAAGCAGAGGGAGTTTCTTCCCACTGGATGCTTTCACCTTTCTGGGTGTGCATCCTGCTCCTTGAGGCACTACGTCATTTAGATTAATTATCTGGAGAGACCCAGTTACCTCTTCTGCACTTATTCTTTCATTTTCTTGTCTTAGTGCTGTTTTTCCAGACCCTGGGAATCCCTTCCTTCCATCCTTCTCAGGTCACTGGGTAGAGGAGAGACTGCTGTGGACTGTACAGGACAGGAACAGAATGGGACATGTCTCCTGCTGCTCCAGTGTATACTTGCATGCTGGTTCTGTCCTCCTGTTCCAACTTTCTTTACACCCCGTAGATGGTAGAGATGGCACTCTGTAACCGGGCAGCCTCTCTCCTGGGAGAATGCCAGTTTACTTGCCAGCTGTGCCTTGCTTCCACCTATGCCCCCGGCAATCTTATGGACACAGTGGCACCACTGAGAGGTGAAATGATGTTTGGCCAAGGTCACTTGGTAGGAGAATGGACAAGGACCTCCTCGGATTTTTTGTCATTCTGGAATTATAGCTTTAGTTGGCCAGCTCTTCCCTCCTGAGCATGGTGGGGCTTTTGATGCAGCATAAACTGTCTCTTCTGTGGTTGTGAACCAATTGCTTTCTTTCTTTCCCCTCCTTCCTACCATAAATGGTCATATGTGTACAGGGTTCCTGTGGTGAATACCAGGCTGTCTGAATGCTGACCAGTCAGGACAGCCTGGATTCCTGACTTCACATGCACCATTGGGAAGAGACACATCAGCTGCACTTGGTCTGAGATGTGTTTTTGGTCCCTGAGTTGTGAGGTTCTCCCCCAAGAGGTGGTATCCAAGTCCTAAATACGAATAGTGCTCTAGGGTGATAGGAGACTGCTGAAGGCAGGATCCAGGCCCTGGGGATGGTGGTGGAGCATTTAAAATGTGCCTTAGCAAGGAACTGGAGATGAATTAGCCCCGAATATAGCGCCAGGAGTGACACTCATACTGGCTTCACCAGAGGCCAATGCACAGGTGCAAGGCAGCTAGGCTGGTGCACCCTTAGCCACACCATGCCCTGGGTGTGGGAGGAGAAAGGTATTCTCAGCCCCTTTTCTAGGGTAGCACAATGTGCCTGATATATACTGTCGAGCCTGGCTTGCCTGGTGTTCTCAGTGTGATTGGACAAAATGACTGGTTTGGATAATAGTAGTGTTCCCCTTACAAATATCCTGCCATCTGGGCCCAGTTCGTCTCACTGGCAGTCTGACACACCAGAGACTGGTTGAAGCATCATCTCAGGTTAGGCTCGACACATACCAGCTAGTGAAGACAAACTGGAGACAAAGCAAAGATGGAGAAGAAGAGCCTGCAGATGCATTTCTTTCCTGGAATTCTGTTTCTTGTTCCCAGTCCCTTCCTTTCCAGGGATGGCCACTTCTTGGAGAAGAAAGAGAAAAGTGCAAGACTGGTGCCATTTATAACCGCCAGAGGTTCTTTGACCCGGCCTTTGCTAGTTCTTCATTTTGGTTCCCTGACTCCTCTTTGTTTTCAGGATAAAGTGAAAAATCATTCACAAGGGCATATTGTACAACCTACCTCTAATGGTTAGGGTTCCTGCAGGGAAAAGATAGCATGCTCAAATGGGATAATTTGAGCAGAGTTTAATAAAGTGGATATTTACTTTTTTTTTTTTTTTTTAACGAAAGTGCAGCCAAGGTGAAGGAAAACTGCAAGGGACAGTCCAGGCACTGGGACTAGGGACAGGAGGGCATTGTTAACACCTCTGAGCCTGAAGGGATAGGGGAGGAGGTCACAGTTTCCACTAGGGAGAGAGAACTTTGTGGAAAGGGTCACTGGCCAGGGGCCATGATCTTTGATGGAGGAATGTAGATAGCCTGTGGCTGCCCTCCTGCTCCTCCCCTACCTATCTCCTGCCACGCTTCCTGGTAGCTGAATGAGGGCATGAATTCTGCTGATGTGATCCCTGCAGGCCAGCCTACTGTACATGCCAGAGGTACACAGGAAGAGTAGTGTACTAACTCGCTTGCCTCGTCTTCATCACTGGTGACTGTCTCCTCTACCAAAGGCTTTTATTCCACACAGTCCACGCCTCCATCCTTCCACAGACTCTCTGCTATTTTCCCTTGCTCCTTTGTGCTTTGCTTATGCCCCACTCCTTACTGGAAATGCCATACTCTCCTCCCCTTTTCTATTTAGCAAGCTCTTTCCAACCTTGACAGCTGCCTTAACACTCACCAAGATCCCTACTGCCCTGAAACTAACCATGAGTCATGTGTGAGGGTCCTTGGAATAGAGAAACAAATAGTGTGTTCTTCCTGCCTCCCAGAGCGCCCCATATGACAAAAAGATAAAGCATGGCTATACTGCTCCCAATACACACTACAATAAAGTATGTCTGGAGAACACTCATGGAGGGGGGATAACAAAATTTTGCAGAGAAAAGGTAGTTGAGATATGAATTAATATTTAAACTTGACCTTGGTGGAGCATAGGAATTTGTCTAACAAACAGCAAGGAAGGGCATTCAAAATAAAATATGAAGTCACTGAATTGCAAAAGTGAACAGAGTTTTTAGGTAACAGTGAGAAGTACTCCAGTGTACCTAGTACATGCCATACCTGAAGCACTATGGGTTGGGACAGTATATTAGTCTGGCTTTTCCTGAGAAAAAGAGAATCTGGTAGAATCTATGATCTATCTATCTATCTATCTATCTATCTATCTATCTAAGAATTGGCTCATGGTTAGATGTGGTGGCTCATGCCTGTAATTCCAGAGATTTGGGAGGCCAAGGCAGGAGAATCACTTGAGACCAAGAATTCAAGACCAGCCTGGGCAACATAGTGAGACCCTATCTCTACAAAAATAGTTAAAAACTTAAATGTGTATGATGGTGTGCTCCTGTAGTCCTAGCTACTTGGGAGGCTAAGGCGGGAGGATCCCTTGGGCCCAGGAATTCAAGGCTGCAGTGAGCTATGACGGAACCACTGTACTTCAGTCTCAGTAACAGAATGAGATCCTGTCTCAAAGAAGGAGAAAGAGAGGGAGAGGGAGAAGGAAAGAGAGGGTGAGAAAGAAGGGGAAGAGAGGAGTGGAGGAGAGAAAGAAGAAGGAGGAGAAGGAGAAGAAGAAGAATTGGCTCGTGTCTGTAGTATAAGTTTCAGTGTCAGTCCAAAGGCCTGAAAACCGGGGTAGCCCATGTCCAACGGCAAGGAAAAATGAATATCCTAGCTCAAACAGAGAATATGGTTCTACCCTTCCTCCACTTTTTACTTCTGTCTGTGCCTTCAACGGATTACATGATGTCTGCCCACATTGGTGAGGGTGGCTCTTCTTCACTCAGTCTACCAATTCAAATGCTGATCGCTTCCAGAAACACTCTCACAGACACATTTAGAGATAACGTGTTACCAGCTAACTGGCATCCCCTAGCTTAGGCAAGTTGCCACATAAAATTAACCATCACTGAGGGTGAGGTGAAACTTTGTAAGAGTCACTGGAGCCCCAGATCAAAGGCAGATGGAGTTGAGAGTTCTAACTGAACATCCCCTCAGCTCTTCCAGGCCCTCTCCCATAGGAACTGCTGGTCTTCATGAAAGGATTCAGGAGACCCTCATCTATGTTTCGACTTGCATGTGCTAAGGAAAGGAATAGAAAGTCTTCTAGGTTGCCTGACTTTGGCCTCCTAGGAGAAAAAATGTCTCTGTTGTTTTGCCTGTGGTCCTATGACATAGTAGAGATGCCACACATTGCCCAGATGATCATTTGCTAGTTTAGAGTCATAACTCACTGCATGGGTGTAACACAGAGTTATTGAAAGAAGAAATGGCCTGTGGGAGCTATGACTTACAAATGGGATATGACCTATTGAGCAACCTTATTCTTCCTTCAGCATTGAAATTAGTATTGGGTTTTTGTCACAGGTACAAATCTAAGTGCTGTGCCATCCATTTCATAAAAGTCATGACCCACCTAACTCAGCAGAGTTTGTTTTGAGATGATGCTACTTTATTTGACTGGGACAGGAAAGCAGATGGAGAGATGTGCTTATGGAGAAATTTTCTGGAGGTCTGCAAAACAAGGCCATTGTGATTTACCCCCAAGACATTAGAAAAGTGGCAGCGGACCACTTCCTTTGTACCAGTTCCCACAAATGGTGACCAGGCATGGAGGGACATGTGTGCATTTGTGTTTGTGAATGCAGGTCAGTGGGGACATATGGAGTAATTAATTATCCTCATGGCCTAGGCCTTTATTGGATACAGGCCTCATGGTCTTTTACCTCTCAGGAGTTTGTGAAAGATTTAAATCAAATAATTAATCAGTGGACAGATGTGTGATTACTTTGTACCTTATGCACTGTGCTATAAAGGCACAAGAGAAAATAAGACATAGTTCCTGCCTTTCAAGAACTTGCAATTCAGTCAGCAAAGTAACATGCATGTATACCTACAGTGAGAAAGCAGTCCATATGATAGACTGTAGAATAGTATTGTTTGTTGGGTTTCTGCAATATACAAAGCGGTATATTTACATGCATTTTTCTATTTAATCTTCTCATTAATTCCATGCAGTAGGAAAGGCTATTTCCCCTACAGATGACTTAAATGAAACTCAATAAAGAGAGATCACCTGTCTGAGACATGAGGGGCAGTAAGAATGGAGCTGAGACGTTCATTCCAGCAGTCTGATTTCCGAGCCTATTTTCCTTCCTGGTTCTATCCCACCCTGACTTTAACTATCTGCTAGCTATGCGGGACTCCCAGGGCAGTGTGTATACAGCTGCTTTTGGTTTTGTTTATTTCTTTTGTCTCCCCCTAGTCTTTTCACCTGTCTCATAAGCATGCCTTCTGCTTGCACCCGGGCATGTCAGCCTGTTATTTTATTTTATTTTTTTTAATTTTTATTTTTTTTGAGTTGGAGTCTCATTCTGTCACTCAGGCTGGAGTGCAGTGGCACACTCATGGCCACCCCAGTGTCGACCAACTGGGCTCCAGCAATCCTTCCAGCAATCAACCTTCTAAGTAACCGGAACTACAGGCAAGCACTACCATGCCCGACTAATTTTTAAAGAATTTATTATAGAGATGAAGTCTTGCCAATTTGCTCGGGCTGGTCTCGAACCTATGGGCTCAGGCAATCCACTCGCCTTGGCCTCCCAAAGTGCTGAGATTATAGGCTGAGCCAAGCCCTGTTCTTAATTTCATGTCTAGCAAAGATTTCATGATACATATCCATTTTCTTGTGTAAAGCAAGAAACAGTAATGGTTGGGAGATGTGAGAACAGTTTGTACTGAGTGCAAGTCTAGTATTTTTATCTGTGTATGACACAAACCAAATTTGCAAATATCAACAGGAGTTCAGACTCTAAAAATTATCCAGTTGGGTCAAAATTAGCACCCTTACTCGTGAAGTCTTCTCTGACAATGAAGGACCAAGATGCTAGCTGATAATGGAATTTTCAGTGTATCAATGATAAGGCATCCTGGTTTGTTCACTCCTTGGTTTCCTCCAGAGAACACTTTCCCATGAGCACAAACGTGAAAGAAGCACACATCATCTCTGTGGCACCATGTGTGGGTATTTCCAAGCCATTCAAGTTGTAATGTTCCACTGTGATGCTTGAGGGGTGGGGCGGGGCACAAGCCAAATGCTCAGAGGAGCCAACTCGGGCAGCTGGAGCATTTCTGTGTGATAAGAAGTGATTGTAACCAGGTGCTGTGAAGGGCGGAAGCACTTATTTTGTGGTGGTTTCAAGCATTGCTTGAGACGTGCTGCCTTTCAAAAGCCATTAAAGGGCCATTTGATAGGAGGAATGGTTGGACTGTACATTGTCTGGATCCATTATTACGCTCAGATCTTCAGGCAGGTGTGTTTAAGAAAGACCAAGCCTGGATTTCTCTTTCTTCAATAATCCTTCTTATTTCAACACTCTTATTGCCCATCTTCAGAAGTTCCAAGCAGACACTTTGGCTTTCTTTTTCTTCCAGTTCCCAGGTTCTTACCTCTCTCTCTCTCTGTCTTTTTCCTCATCCTGAATCCAAAACTAGCTTCAGGCCCTGAGTTCATACTTTCATGGTTCTATTTCTGCAACACATATCCTGGACTTAATCATTTTTTGCTCTTCTTCTGTGTATAAATGCAGCATGTAGAATAAAGCAACTATTCATCAGCAAGAGATTAAGGACAGAGAGGGCTGCATTTTTCAAGCACTGGAACAATAGTTGCAACTGCAGAAAATGACAGATACGACAGTGTCCTCTACAACACCTGAGCTCTCGTGCATGGGTGAGCACGTGCATACCTGGATGGATTCTCTTTTGGCCAAATACATACTGGATATCCATGCAGGCAGACACCCTCAATAATCTCCACCCACATAGAACAGGCCTAGTGTCCATAAGAAGAAACTTCTTCACAAAAGGAACAGGGTCCAGACAGTCACACATAGACTGCAGCTCAGCACTGAAATGAGAAACAAATATATCCCCCAGGCTTTTTCCGTCTCTCTGAATTCTGCCAGGATGCTGGATAGGTCAGGCCAATGGGCTGTCCATAGAGGCCACATGCAGGAGGGGAGGACTGCAGGACTGGTAGTAATGGGAAAACCATTCATGGAATCACAGGAGGCTGGTGGTCACTGCTGGATGCTGGAGTGTGGAGGTTAACTGGAGGGCAGGCATTGAAGCAGGATGACAGAAAAAGACTAGAGTTGCAGGCCGGGTCTAGAAGCTTAGGGGTATAAAGGTTTTTCTTCTACTCTTTGTATATGTGACAGAACAGGCAGAGAGGATGCTGGGGGAGGAAGAGTGGCATATCTCAAGATCATGCGGGGAAGATGAGAGACTTTCAGGGTCTGGTCTGGGCACTTCCCACCCTCTCTAGCTTCCATCTCTCTTCCTGGACTTCATCGTGCTGGTCTGTAACTGTTTCCTGGCATCTGATGAGTGGCCATCACCAGCTAAGCTCACCTGGATTAGTCAGTTGTAGTTGAGTTTGAAATCTTACTTGCTTCTACTTAATCATATAGTTAATCACCTTCCTGAGGGAGGAGAAATACTGTGGTATGTTTTAGGAGTGATTTTGTAGGAGCACTATGTTAAGGCTGTCTTGGAAAGAGGCAGCCTGTTGTCTGAATTTTGCACTTTCCTTGCTCTGGCTGAAAGAGCAATTATGCTCATTTTCACTTTTTTTTTGTAACCTGGGAGAAATGTGTCCTCTGCATTGTTGTGGAGACTGGATAAATGAGACAGATAGATGGGGGCAGGTATGAGGAGGTGACAGAGTTGGCTGCTGAGTTACCTTTGTGATCCATCTCTGCAGAAGCCAGCGTTAATTCCGTGGAGACTCAGCAAGACTGATACCCAGCAGTGACAGTTTGGACATCTAAACATGACCTTGGATATGCTCAGAACCGCAGCTGGAGTTGTGCCAACTTCTCAGAGCAGTATATCACAGGGGCTGCATAGCCATGCTGGAAATTGGCTGCTGCATGCAGAGCACTGGTATATCTGAAAAACGAACCTCTTTGGCCCCATAATGCGGTGCAGTGCGGTGTGGCTGGACGGCTTCTGTTCCTGTCAGTTTTCAATAATTAGAGGCTCAAAAGGCAGCCAATGACAGTTCTCTTATATTCTTTTTTGGGAGGGGGGGAGGTTGTGAGATGCCCCAATTGTGGACATCAAAAACAATTATTCAAGCAGTTTAGTGTTTGTTGGTCAGTGTTTCCTGTACCATGGACATTCCCCTGGTATTCGGTCAGATTTCAATAAAGGACTCTGCTCTGTATTAGCTACAGGAAAGTTCTCTTCTGTAAAGTAGTGGAAAACTTTCAGACAAGAATCATGTCCTAGCGCCCGTTCACTCTGCTACTCTCATTTCATCAGAAACCACATGTCTAAATTACTGGTTCTCAAGTGTAGTCTCCAAACCAGGGCAGCAGCAGCACTTGGGATGATATTAGCAATTCCATTCTCAGGCCCTGCCCCAGACCTACTGAGTCAGAAATTCGGGGCGGGGGGGGGGGACACAGATTCCAGCAGTCTCTGTGTTAGTAGGTCTTTCAAGTTGTTCTAATGCACATAGAATTTGAGAACAACTGATTTAAATGTTCTTTTGAAAGGGCCTATGATATCATTCAAGCACAGTGAATTTTAAAAAACAAAACAAAAACTGGTTTGAATCGCGGTTCTGCAGCTTAATATCGGTGTGATCTCAGGCAATGATAACTTTTTTTTAGCCTCAGTTAATTTCTTCTGTAGATTGACAATAAGCAAACATAACCAAATTTTTGAGATGATAAAATAGTGTATCTTGTGTTCACTAAATGTTGGCTAAAAGTGTGAATTTTTCCAGTTCTCTCCTTGGACCCACACGAACGTCAGAGCAGTGGCTACGCTTCAGGTTATTAATACAGACAGTATCCCAGATACATTATTAGAAAAGCAGATTGCGGAGTATGTTGTCATTCTTGAGGGATTCTAAACCAGGGGGTTTCCAAATCCTTGTTTCAGGTGAGGCAGTTCAGGATGAAGGTCATCAGGTCTGCAAGGAGCCTAAGGGAGGGCATGGTACACCTCAGTTGACCACACTTTGCTCCCTCCTGTTCGTTTTCAAGCCATTCTGGATATTGTCATCAAAGCCAAGAGGAAGGCTTGGAATACACTCTAGACTAGTCCACACTTTATCTGCATTCAAGTGACCTGAGGGCCTTATTAAAATGCAGATTCAAGCCAGGCTCAGTGGCTCAGCCTGTAATCCTGCGCCTTTGGGAGGCTGAGGTGAGTGGATTGCCTGAGCCCGCGGGTTCAAGACCCGCCTGGGCAGCGAGACCTCATCTCTACAATAAATCAAAAAATCAGCCAGGCGTGGTAGCGCATGCCTGTAATTCCAGCTATTTGGAAGGCTGAGGCGAAAGGATCGCCCAAGCCCAGCAGGCGAGGCTGCGGTGTGCCACTGCCCTCCAGTCTGGGTGAGTGAGTGAGACTCCAACTCAAAAAAAAAAATACAGATTCACATTTGTGTGTATATGAGATAGGGCCTAAGATGCTGCATTTTTAACAAGCTCCCAGCCAAGTGGTACTGCTGCTGTTGCTTTGCTGACCACCCCTTTGCACAGGGAGGGGCTGGCTCAGTGCTTTTCAAACCCTGATGGGCAGATGATTCCCTTCCAGGGATATGCTACTCAAGGATGGTTCAGGGGTCATCAGCATTGACATCAACTGGGAGTTTACTAAAAATACCCAATCTCAGGCCCCACCTGAAACCTTCCTCTGCACTAGCATCTACATTTCAACAAGGTCCCTAGATGATCCATGAGCAAGTAAAACATGGGAAACATACAGAGCTGGCTTAACGACTTTATTTATGTGCATAGGGACCTACGCTTTGTTTAATGCTCTGCTTTCACCATGATGAAATTCTTATTAATTCTTGACAAAAGGACTCTGTGATTTTATTTTGCACTGGGCCCCACAAATTACATAGGTGGTCCTAGATACATGGTTCTACATCAGTGATTTTCAAACTTTAGTGTGTGGATGACCCAACTGGGAAGTTGCTATAAATTCATATTTGGGGTTCCCAAAGATTCCAAATCAGTAGGACAGGTGTGAGACCAATAATCTGTAACAAACTGCTCATGTGATTCTAATATAAGTGGCCCATGCCCCCTCAAGAAATAGGCAGGTTGTGGTCTCTCAAGCCTATAATCCCAACACTTTGGGAGGCCAAGGCGAGAGGATTGCCTGAGCCTGTGGGTTCGAGACTGGGCAGTATGGTGAGACCTCATCTCTACAATTGGTCAAAAAATTAGTCAGGCATGGTAGCACACGCCTACAGTTCCTACTACTTGGAAGACTGAGGCAGAAGGATTGCTGGAGCCCAGAAGGATTGCTGCACCCCAGCTAGGGTAACCGTGAGCATGCCACTGCACTCCAGCCTGGGCAATGGAGTGAGATTCCAACTCAAAAAAAAAAAAAAAAGGAAAAGAAAAGAAAGAAATAGCCACTGACTTTGCCCTAGTTGGTCTTCCCTCATTTCCATGATGTGTCAGAGTGATGCCACAAAGACCCTGCATTGTCAGAAAATGCAATAAGCTGCACGACATGTTCTGGACACTAGAGCAAATGTGTTTCTGATTGGGCAGTTTCTCCCACAGGAGCACTCAGCAAAATGTCCACTTGAGCCTAAGCGGCCCTGCCACAATGGTGTAACATTTGCACAAGCAACGTGAAAAGGATGCGCAGTATAGGATGTCTCGTCTAGAGCGGGTCCACCTGTGGAGGTAGCTGTGTTCCTTAGCAGATCTTAGAACTGCTATGGGCACAGAGCATTTTGAGAATCAAATAGAAGCAGTTGCCCCTTCACACTAAAAAATTCACCATTGCATATTCTGAGGTGCACATGGGACAGGAGTGGGAAGACCTGGCTGCGAGGTCTGATTTCATCACCTCCTAGCTCTCTTTCCTTATACAAGTCACCAGACCACCCAGAAGCCTGGAGTCCTAATCTTTAAAGTAGAGGAAGGAAAGAGCCATCCACCTCACAGATTTGCTGCAAAGAATCAAATGAGATATTGAGAATGTTAAGGTGCTTTGTACACTGCAAAAGAATATATACATTTGAGGCATCATTATACATACCCTGCTACATTGCTATTTCCAGCATTATAGTTAGGATCAGGACACTGCTTGTGGATTTAGCCCAAGGCCATAGAACGTACTTGGTGTAGTGAGAGAGGGAAATGAATACAGACAGAAAGATATGGTGAGGGCTTGGCGAGAGTTGCTGGGAAATTTGAAAGTGTAGAAAAGAGAAGGGAGCTTCCACAATTTGAGGACTCCAGATGCAAAAATAAAAGAAAGAAAATCTATTTTTGTATGTGCAGACAGTTTTGAGATTTTAGAAAATGCTTTTAGTCTAGCAGTAACTGAACATTTCTGCCCCTGGGTATAATGAAGATGAATAGCAGTGGTGGAGGTCCATATTTAGTTTTGACTTGAGAAGCCTTCTGTTGGAACTCGCTATTCTGAGATGAGAGAAATGATATTTTGTAGTTAATTGCTGGGTCTTGGATCTAGCACATATTTACTGTATGACTTGGAGAATTATTTAGTTTCTCTGTTCCTCCATTCCTTTTCCAATAGGAGATTCTCCGTAGGTTTGTTGGAAGTATTGAACGACTTAGTGCACGCAAAACACTAAGGAGAAATGTGAGGGATTATTATCATCCACATCATGGAAATCCTTGAGCAAAGGGAGGGCTGGTACTATTTAAAGAGTCCAGCCATTCAGGGAATGCAAGATGCCTCTGGGTTGTAACTGAAACATTCATTTGTAGTGGTTCTGTGGTCAGGTGGTTTCAGATGCACTAAACGACATTCTGAGCTATAGTCTTGTAAGGCCTCTGCTGTATTCCAGAAAGTTTCACCCCTGACAATCAAACAAAGGAAATGTATGTGTGTATACTGGGAGCAAGGGGGAAAGACAAGGCATGGTAACAATATATCCTGGCCTTGCCATGAAGACTCTCACTAATGACTCCTATTTTCTCCTAGGTCCCTTGACTGATCAGTCTGGTCTTCCCTTCAGGTGCACGATTGACAACCGGGTCACCCGGGTGGCCTGGCTAAACCGCAGCACCATCCTCTATGCCGGGAATGACAAGTGGTGCCTGGATCCTCGTGTGGTCCTCCTGAGCAACACCCAAACCCAGTACAGCATTGAGATCCAGAACGTGGATGTGTATGACGAGGGACCGTACACCTGTTCCGTGCAGACAGACAACCACCCAAAGACCTCTCGGGTCCACCTCATCGTACAAGGTAGGTGGATGTGACTCTCTGGGAGTCTGGCTGGCTGACTGGGAAAGGCTTTGTTTAGAACTTATTCTGTGATGCTTGACAGAAATGAGTTCTATTTGTTCCTTCTGGCCAGGATACCTTTCTGGTTGTCAGTAGGGTTAGGATTTTTCTGTTCACTTTTGCTCCAATGTTACATTGTCTCAGAAAATTTATCTTGTTTCTTTTCATTTGTTTTTTTGTTTTGTTTTTTTGAGTTGGAGTCTCACTCTGTAGCCCAGGTTGGAGGCCAGCGGCTATAGTCCCAATCTCCCGGGCTCAGGTGATCCTTCTGCCTCAGCCTTCCAAGTAGCTGGAATTACAGGCATGCACCATCACGCCTGGCTAATTTTTTGATTTGTTGTAGAGATGAGGTCTCACCAAGTTGCCCAGGCTGGTCTTGAACTCGTGGGCTCAGGCAATCCTCTCATCTCGGCCTCCCAAAGTGCTGGGATTATAGGCATGAGCTATTGTGCCCAGTTGAAAATTTCTCTTTTAACTATTGCTATCTTTGGCTTTTTTCTCCTCTAAATTTTATTTATTTATTAGGTTTCAGCCAACCCCCAGATTGCTTTATTTTTAATTCATTTTATTATAAAGATGTGGGGTACAAGTCAGGATTAGGTCCATAAGTAGCCTACATGCAGGTGAAATTTGGGCCTCTAACTGCTCCTCACTTCCTCTGGTTAAGGATCAGGTATCCTTAGTGATGTTATGTCCCTTCCCTCCCCTGGCAGTGTCCTGCTACTGTGGATCTCTCGTGTATTGTGGTAAATGTTTAGGACCCACTTATAAGTGAGAACATATGGTATTCAGTTCTTAGTTTCTGTGATAGATCACTGAGTATAGACTCTAAATCCATCCAATTTGCTGTGAAGTCCATAATTTTTTCCTTCTTTATGGCTGTGTAATACTTCATTGTGTATATATACCACATTTTTTTTAAAAATCCAGTCCACATTTGATAGGCAGCAGGGTTGGTTCCGTGTTTTTGCTATTATGAATAGTGCTGCAATAAACATGCATATGCAAGAACCTTTTTGTAAAATGATTTGAGTTCCTCTGAGTATATTCCCAGAAGGAGAATTGCTGGGTCGTATGGAAGGTCAATTTCTAGTTCTTTTAAAAGTTACCATGCTTTTCAATAGAGGTTGAACTATTTTGCACTCCTACCAACAGTGTAGAAGCGTCCCCTTTTCTCCACATCGTTGCCAGCATCTGCTGTTTTTCGATTTATTAATGATGGTCATCCTTACTGAAGTCAGGTGGTATCTCCACGTGGTTTTGATTTGCATATCTCTGATGATTAGTGAGGCTGAGCATTTTGTTATGTATCTTTGGCTGTTTGTAGGTCTTATTTTGAGAAGGTTTTTGTCCACTTTTTAATAGGGCTGTTTTTTTCCCGTTTGGCTCATTTGAGTTCCTTGTAGATCCTGGATATTAGGCCTTTGTTAGATAGATGTACAGTTAGCAAGTATTTTTTCCCCATTCTG
Organism: Cephalopachus bancanus; assembly: GCA_027257055.1. Taxonomy (NCBI): domain Eukaryota; kingdom Metazoa; phylum Chordata; class Mammalia; order Primates; family Tarsiidae; genus Cephalopachus; species Cephalopachus bancanus. The sequence goes on along the minus strand of JAPVLO010000291.1, from coordinate 2,055,219 downwards.
CGGGTTGTCTCTCTGATGACTGCTTTATTTTTAAGACCAGCATTTGAGTGCTCTTCTGGCATCACACACATGCCAGACCCTAGCCCATCCTTGAAGGAGAATAGTGCCAGCTTCCCTAACCTGCATTTTCCACAAACTTCCCTTGTTCTGCAGCCTGCTTATGCCTTCTCTCATCTTCCAGCCCGGGACTTGGATGCCACATCTTCCCTTTAATTCTGGCATCTGATTCTGCCTGTTTTGTTGCACCTCAACTTTCTTCTCCTTCTTCTGCAACCACGGCCGCCATCTTGTGAGACCTTGTGTTGCTTGTTTTGTTTTCTGCATTTCTCTTTGTGCTGCTTTCTGTATTTCTCAGCCCCTGGGGATGGTGCTCACCCTTTCCCACAAAGCAGAACTGGTCCCAGGGCATTCAGACACCCCTTAACCAGGTGCCGTATAACTAGTGAGTGAGTCAGAGCTTAGCTTCGGACTTGGCTGCTTTCTGGTTGTGAGACCTGAAGCAAGTTTTTACCCTACCTCAGGGTTCTGTTTCTGAAAAATGGGGTCAAAGTGAGGATTGAATTTTGCATGCTCTTACATGTAAAACAATCAGAAGAAGGGTTGGCACATGTGAGTGCTATTGAGGTATTAGCTATAGGGTTTTTTCCTCCCTCCCTTCCTTCCTTCTTTCCTTTCTTTCTTCCTTCCTCTGTTTTTTTTTTAACCTTTTAACTCTTAACAGGGGACTAAATGCCTTGTTTTAGTGTCTTAGAAGCACGAGCCCCTTAGCAGTGGACTGCCAGCTCCTCTGTTGGACTTTCTTTCCAAGTCTGACTCCAGGTTCCCTTCATTCAGCTACATGGCAGGCAGGTCCAGGGCAATAAAAACACCTTCTAGAGGCTCCATCAACTGACACCCTTGTCAGCATGTTCAAGAAAGGGTAAAGAGCTGTGGGATAATTGGTTGGAGACCTAGTGGGAAGGAAGGTGGTCTGAGAAAGAGCACAAATGAGCTGGAAGAAGAAAGGGGAAGCTGACTTTGAGAAGATGGAAGAAGATAAAATTTGGGTCGTGGATCCACACCATGATCGATGAGAAGGGGTGAGCAGCAACAAGAAACGAACACAGTAGAATAAGAGCCATGTTGACCTGGCTCTGATCACAGATGATGCCATTGTGACATTGGAACTCTCATGACTGGGCCAAGTTTGGTCATAGCAAGTTATTATTATTTTCTTTTTACTCTTTCTTTCCTGGAGGAAATTACAGTGCTGTTTTCTTTTACTGGTTCTATGAATGAGTACTTTTCAAACTGGTTGGTGCAAACAGCATTCTTAAAGGAAATAGAATCTCACAGAAATTATTAAAGTGTATTACAAACAGCAGGCTAGGTATTGCTATGTGAAATTTTAGTTTTGGTATGTGTAAAATTTAACATAAAATAAGTTTTTTTAGTCCGGGCTCGATGACTCAGCCTGTAATCCCAGCACTTTGGGAGGTTGAGGTAAGTGGATTGCCTGAGCTCGTGGGTTCAAGACCTGCCCTGGCAACTTGGCAAGACCTCCTGTCTACAACAAATAAAAAATTAGCCGGATGTGGTAGCATACACCTGTAGTTCCGGCTACTTGGAAGGCTGAGGCAGAAAGATCGCCAGAGCCCAGCAGGTCGAGGCTGCGGTGACCAGGAGCATGCCACTGCACTCCAGTCTGGGCGACAGAGTGAGACTCCGACTCAAAAACAAACAAAAAAAACCCACTTTTTTTATTGTGGATAGGTGGACTAAAAATGCTTGAAAACTCTCCATTTCATGGGGAGATCTGCGACTGCCCTAGGGCCACCATCTACACCCCATACCAGGTGGTGCTTTGGAGACTATTCTTTACACTCGCTTCGTGCCCTGCCCCCCACCCTTGCACACTTATTGTTGGGAGCCGAATGTCTAGCAATAACAATGAGAGACTAAGAACTCGGAACAATGACAGACATTTGCTTAAAACGAAGAACCTGTGTGGAACTGGAGAACAGAAGGAATGTGGAAAATGCTAAAGCCTCCTTGAAACAAAAGACCAAGTTGTTTTTTTTTTTTTGAGTTGGAGTCTCACTCTGTCGCCCAGACTGGAGTGCAGTGGCCGCTTCCAGCCACCGCAGGCTCGACCTGCTGGGCTCCAGCGATCCTTCCGCCTCAGCCTTCCGAGTAGCCGGAATTACAGGTGCGTACTACCACGCCCGGCTAATTTTTTGATTTATTGTAGAGATAAGGTCTCGCCTGCCCAGATGAGTCTCGAACCCGCAGGCTCAGGCAATCCACTCACCTCAGCCTTCCAAAGGCGCGGGATTACAGGCTGAGACACGAGCCCAGCTAAGACCAAGTTTTTGTCATTTTTCTTATTTGGTCTGCCGCCCCCCCACCCCATCCTAAACACCTGGCAGAGTGCCTTATACAAAGTGAACATTTAATAAATGCTAGTTAAGCAAATGAGTGGAATTATAGCCCAGCGATCTTTTATGGGTTCCAAGAGAGAGAGTTGGGTATTTGTGGGAATGGGGGATGGGAGGGGTAAGAGGATGGAGTCTACATCAATCTTTACTCTCGTTCAAGCTAATGGAAAAAGTCTAATCCCCAGCTAGGTGTTTACATCTGTAACTTGGCTAGGTGCCCTCTTAGCATGACACACCACCTCAAGTATTGGAATCTCATCTTGGGCTAATTTTCGAATGCTGATGGATGTATTGATCTGGAAACAAGCTGGGTTAAAAAAGGCATTGGTCTTGTACACAGACTCAGCCCCAGCTAATCCGCTGTCGATATGCCTGGTCTGAGTATTATTGACACTTTAATGAATAGAGGACCATAGTTTTTTCAGAGCCAACCTTACCCCCCTCCCCTTCAAAGCAATCAGGCAAACTAAATAGAGCCAGCTCCTCTGTTTCTATATTGGAAAAAGGATGCACCACCATCCTGGACTTTAAAAAAAAAAAGATATTTATCTTGGGATTATTTTTTATACTGAACATAAACCCTAATTCCCCTAGCAGAAATTTACTGTCTGGGTTTGAAGTTGCTATTCAACCCTGAGCAGAATGCTGCTAGCATAAAAGTTAGGCATATTAAGTTTTCAAAATGGTATTATGATCATTTTAAAAAAAGATATAAAAACAGCAGCAACAAAAAAAGGAACTAAATTGATATTCTGCCCATGAGTATGTGTATTTATATATACATGTAGTTGGCTTCACATATAAATAAACCCACACAGAAGGAAGGCAATGGCATTTCACAGTATTGTGCAAGCTGCTGCAGGTCTGGGGTTATATTTTTCCTCTTACTACCCAGTATCCCATCTACCTCCAGTTCTTTGTACTGATTCAATCTGGTTAGTTATGGCAGACAGCCATGATACCTAGACAGTCGCACAAAGCAAGTCTCCTGGGCAAGCTAGGAACAAGAGCCATCCTTGGGGAGGAAGGTATCCCTGGGGCCATTGTAGGAGGAGGCAGAGGAGAAAGCAGCAGAAAGGGGATGGGGCTGATAAGAGAACTGAGCTTAGTAGCTACTTCCAGCATGGCTATTTAAAATTAAATTTAAATTAGTTACAAACAAATAAATTTCTGAGATTGGGTAATATATTCCAAAAAGAGGTGTATTTGGGTCATGTTCTGCAGGTTGTATCAGATGACAGCATCTCCCTCTGGTAAGAGCCTCAGGAAACTTCCTCTCACTGCTGAAGGTGAACTGGAGGTAAAGGGGAGCTCGCATGTGCAGAGATCATGTGGCAAGAGAGGAAGCAAGAGAGCAAAAGGGGAGGTGCCAGGCTCTTTTTAACAACCAGCTGTCATGGGAACTAATAGAGTGAGAACTTACTCACTGCCCCACCTCTTGCATGAATCCATTCAGAGGGCTCCACCCCCATGACTCAAACACTTCTCAGTAAGCCCCCACCTCCAACATTGGGACCAGATTTCAACTTGAAGTTTGTGGGGTCAAACACCCAAAGTATAGCACTCCTGTTTTGGACAGTGCAGATATAGAACATTTATGTGAACTTTTGTCATGGAAAGCTCTATTGAGCATTCCATTATGGGCCAGCAGATGTTGCAACTAGAATGGTTTTCCATGACTTGAAGGGTCATTTATAGTATGGGAAGGTGAATGGCATTTTGGAAAGAAGATGGAAATAACAAAAGATGGTGGACTTTTTAAAACAAGAGGGAATTGTTGAAAAAGATGGAGGAATAGAATTCATATGTTAGCTAGGACAGAGAAGAGTCTAGAGTCCAAGGTTATGTCTGAAGGAGAATAGGGGGCGAGTTCTGGAGTGGGGTCAAATGTGAGCATATGGGAGATGAATTCACCCCTGGACACTGCAATTTCTATCTTGGAGTCCTGGGGGAGGTTGGTACTAATATCTCTAAAGCATCACTGTACATGATTGGTAAACTGATTTATCAGTAGAGCTGAATGAATTCAGATACTAGACATCTTGACTTTGAGATGTCTTGAATACTCCATTCAAAATGTGAAAAGTAAGAAACATCACCCATGGACTTGTGTGTCCATTTACGCAGCCAGAACATAAACTTTTAGGCCAGTGAGGGAGATCTATCTAAGATTTATTATAATTTGGATCTAATGATTCCCATCCCTTTGTCCTAAGGGTTTTCTGCTTTATGAGTGTAATTAATAAGTAGCTGCTTCTGGAGTCGAAATGAATATCTTAGTCCTTTCACACACATAATCCTGCTGCCAAACCAAACTTCTTGTGCATCTGAATTGGCCATACCTCTGTCTCCATTTTACCTTGCACAAGACCACATCTTGGAGAATATAGAGTGGATAAAACACTCACTAGGGCTGAACTGTTTGGCAAATTAAGGACAGCTTGGGGAGACATTGCAGAAGCCCTGCTTGCATTTCTAAGAACCCATGAGTGGTTGTCTGCAGAAAATTAAGAAAGGTCCTTCTTATCCAAGCATGGAAAACTGACTTGTCAGTCTTGGCTGCTGTACCTGCAGGACTTCAATCTCACTTATAGACACATTTGCATGATAGAGAACAGTAGAATACAGTGCTTATAAAAACGGGGATATTAGTGTAATAAAAATAAAAAAGGTTTCAGCCTCTTTATCGGTTTTCCAGGCCCTATCTAGGTCTCCCCTTTGTCACTGGAGCATCTAATCACCCCCTCCCTTTTGTTTGGTGAAAATGAGTTTTCCTATTTCTTCCTGGACAGAATTAATCTGAAAATCCCTGCTATTGTTTGATAGTTAATTACCTGCCTTTGGAGTCAAACAGCTCTGAAGCTCAGGTGAAGGTGGGGGACACACATGTCTATGGAATGGGACAGGAATAAGGGAGAGAAGCCAGGACATTTTTTACACTTCTTGTGTTGGGGTAATTCCAGGGAGAAAGGGACTGGGCTGGAGAGACATCCAGCCTGGGCAGTGACTTGCAAACAATAAGTCTTTGGCTGCACCAGCCCTTCATTTACACTTTATTGTCTCTCTGTTTCTAACCTTCTCCTCTTACCCATCTGATATATACCACTGGGTTGCTTTTCAATCCTGAATAATTAATTGACCTTGCCAGGCCAAACTTGTTATTATGAGTAAGAGAATAGGAACAATAACTTTTAATTTCTAGACACCTATGCCCCATAGACTTTCCCCCAACCCTTAACTTGAACAAAAGGGAATTTGAAATACAAAATATCAAAGAAAATAATGTAATGTAATCCTTACTTTGAAAACAAAAGCTTTCTATCTGTTCAGACCTGTCACCCAAAAGGCACCGTGTCCTCCTGGCACTACAAGGCTCCTGTAGATTCTGACGACCTTTGCATGCACACTTTCTATTGTGGTGGAGGAAAACACCACAGTTCACTTCTAAATAGTACAAAGTCACCTTCTGAGCACCTCTGGAGCACCTCTGTGTTCTCCAGATGCCAGTAGCCCTTGTGACAAATAGTAGGGCACACTTACCATCTCAAACTGCTTTCCAAATGACCTTTCCTTTTCCTGTCCCATTCAAGAAGTAGATGAAAATGCACATTTGTTTTGGCCATAAGTCTGTACAGCTAAATTTGATAGAACTTTGAAAAAGTCAGGAAATTAAATTCCACTGCAAAATTGGAGAGCTCCTCAAAGCACCCTGGAGAATGGCAAGGAAGTAGGGCATTTTACCTGAAATTGATTTACAAAATTTAGGCAGAATGCAGATGAGACAACGCAGTTCAACTCAGTGAGTTTCAAATTTTCTTGAAGCAGTTTCTGACAATGGAGGAACAAAATTTGTCAGAAATGCTAGACCAATGCTAACATTTCAGCAAACACATTAGAAATATCATCTGCCTACTGAGTCAAGTAGGGTAGAGTGTATAAGACAAAAATGATCTCAGCAAAATGCTATAATAAAAGTTATATTGATTTAATAATGACTTTTTTGCCTTCTGGTATGGCTGGGGCGGGGTCCTCATATTTTCTAAGCAGTTTGGAAAACTTTACATCTGTTTCAGAACAGTAGATAACAATAGGGTGTACCTGTCCAAGTGCTTCACACCAAATTTAGATAACCCTTATTGCTTCACAACAAATGCAGAAATCAGGCAACATTTCTCCAGGTAAGCAGCCAGGACTCCCAAGGGAAAGTTTGTAAGCAACCACTGAGTTCTTATTCCTTAGGTAGTTTTCCCCGGGGAGTCTGAGCTGCCTCTGAGCTGTTTTAGATTCCAACACCACAGGATTGAGAAAAGTGGCTCTGATTTCTTCTGGATCTTGATTCCTTCTGCAGACTCCAAGTGAGAAATTTTACCATTTTATTTTGGGGAAAGGACAAAACATCAGATCCTAAATAAGCAGCATTTTCAGGATGCATTCCTTTAGAGTCCCATTCCCATGCCAGAGGTGCTGATTTATTCAAGTTGAACTTGAAACAAATATTCTTAATTTAGGGTTGGATGAGATCTCTTTAAGGTCCTATGACCTACCAGGACAGATATGGCTAATCTTAGAATGTGTCCAAAAGACACTCATTACCATATTCCTATCAGTTTCAGTAGGCCACCCCATGGGGTGTGTATAAAGCAACATCAGGGGCATCATTGATCTGAATGCCATGGTGTTACAAGAAGCCTTTCAGGTACTCAAAGACTTAACAGATCTGACCATTCTCTTCGATAAAATTATAAGACACTTAGCTTGTTAGGGCCTGGGGAGAAGTTAGTGAGGAAGGCTCTCATTCTATCTGTTGTTGAATTGAGGATTGTCAACCAATACCTCTCAATTCCATTTCACAGTACTTTGAAGCTACTTTGAAGGTGATGGGAACACAAAAGATTCAGACAGAACTCTTGCCTTGTCTAGCAGAAGAGATCACCATACTAACATGACTGTCTTAGAAGGTAATAGAGATTAGGATATTTATGCATACAAATGATATTAATACACTAAAATAGAGTAACTGAGGTTATCTGCAAGCCTAGACAACAGTACAAGGTTATATTTCATGAGGGTCTTCCATGGTAAGTAGGGTTTTCAGGGGCTCTGGGGAGGAGATACATTCCAGGCAGGAGCAATGGTATGCGCATAGCCTGAAAGTCTGAAAGTGTATGACATGTTGCATAAAGAATGGGGATACTAATGTAGTCACAGGACAAGGTTCCCAGGGGTGAAATCACTGCATATATGACCAGAGGGGTAGGCTGCATCTCAGTTTTAGATGAAGTCATGTAGGTTTTTAACACAATTCTGCAAGAATGCCACTTCTCTTTCTCAAGGAAATGTACATTAGATTGTTTTGACAGTAGACAAATATCCAAAAGGCTATCAGTGGAATAGAACGTGACAAGCACCTGGGTCAATAAATCTTGGGAGGAATGAAGTATTGGAAGGAAAGAACACATCCACTTTCAACTGATTCTATGTCCCTTGCATGGTTAAGGCACAAAAGGGAAAGATTGCGAAAGATCTCTCTACCAACAAGTCCATTTTTTGAAAGCACCAAAATGTATGCTTTCAATTGCAGTCACAATAATGATTCTTTTACTGTAGCATAGTTAAGTGCATTTCTTTGTGTACTAGCAAGTAGAATACATGGCACTAGGTTTTGCTCTGTCATTGTGACGATTGTACCAGAGAGGGTGAGGATACTTCCTGTTCAGGATAAATAATGGCTGCAGGAGGGGATCCAGCCTTTAGGTCCTCAGCAGCTTTTCTCTCATACCTGAGAGCCCATATACAAATTAGGAGAAGACTCCCTGTTTTAGATGTCTCCAGGCTAATTTAGGCTTCAGGGTGTCACCACATGGAGTATATGTTAAGACACATATTCCTGTTGAATGTTGCCTGTGGTGAATTAATGCCTGACGTTGGTATGGAATCTAATTGGCTTCGGCTGGAGTTCGGCTCAGTGGAGGCATTCGCTCCCAGAGTTTTTGGAGCACCATACTTTTCTTTTGAGAGATCTTCATTTCATGTTATTTGAGAAAGAATTTATTGATGCAAAATTAGGGCAGTTTAATTTGGTGGCATGTTTTCTTTATGTCTCAATTATATATTCATGTCTTTGTGGTAAACTCAGCTGGTGGGGGGATTAAGAATTCAAAATAGAGGATTTTCACTTGGCAAGTAGTGCTTTCTACTGTGATTAATTGGGAGTCTGCACAATGAACCCGGCGTTGGCTCTGCTGGGGATTGAATAGCTTAGTAGGAAGAAGTAAATTTCAGAATTTAGGAGTCTTGGGTTCCAGTCTGAATTTTAATAAAAATTACCTGGAAAAATGACCTCCTTATTTTAGCTATTTCAGGTTAGATATTCCTGATTAGACACGCTTTATAGAAATGTTTTGATGTATCCCACAATCTGATTTGGAGAAAGGTGCCAAATGGATTCAAGGAAGCAGAACGTGACTATGTAGTAGCATCCTTCATTTTTGTAATCATTTACCAGCGATAAAGGTTTCCAAGTTTTTACATCCATTTGGCCTATTCTGGTTCCTATAAATAGACCCTGTCCTTTGTACCAGAAATACAAGCACCTTCTGCCACCAATGTGAGTCCCTGTTCTCAAGGACTTGCCTGCCTCCTGTTTCCCTCCTCCCCAGCCCCTTCTCTGAATGCTAGTGTTCCTGGCATTGTGGCTTTCTGACCTGGTGTTGTTCCTCAGCTCTCTTGCCTCCAGCTCCTTTGTTCTCACAATTGTTAGGGCGTGTTTTATGGCAGGCTTATCATCCTAAAACCTGCACTTCAGAGGGGGATTCAGAGAACCAGACTGGCCAAGTCCTTTCTTCCTACCCTAGAAAAGAAGATCAGAAATTTTGATAATGATGATGATGATTTTTGGCTTTAACACATATGTTGACTGCCATGTGTCAAGTACTGAAATAGAGGATACAAAAACGGATGGGACTGGTGCCCATGATCGGGATGCGTGATGGGGTTGGGGCAGCAGTGAAAGTGTAGAAAAGGGGCTGCTAGCACAGAGCCACCAAGAGAATCCTTGGACAGAGAGGGACCTCTCAGCCTGCACGCAGGGTTTCACTGTTCTGGAAGGCCAAGCACATTGAAGTCTTTGGAAATTGGATCATGTGGCATTTTAGCTCCCAACTGTTGAATAAAAATGAAATAACTGGTCTGCCCATGCCCCTTCATCCATCTTTCTGCACTCACAACCCAAGTGATCTTTTGACTCTGAATCTGATGTTTACTCAAGGACTTATCCTTAGCCCAAGAGAGGCAGTTCCTCACGAAGGAATTGCTAATCCTAGAAGTTTGGCTCCCGGGGTCCTCCACTCCTGGTTCATGCCATGCCCCTGACTCACTGTTTTCATTTTAGCTCATTTTACTTTTCTTGTTCTTTCTGGTCACAGACCCTTTATATTCTTCCTCCCTTCTGCCTGAAATTCTCTTCCAATTTTCACCCAGTTAATCCAATGTATCCTTGAAACATGGACTCAGATGCTTTCCCAGACCTGCCTGAGGTGACCATCCCCACCTCCCCCAAGGGTTAGAGCCCTCCCTTCTTTGTGGTCCTTGCCACAGTTACAGTTTGGCATTTGTTTGTGTGATTAGTTGATTACCTCTGTTTTCCTGAGGGCAGGGGGCATGTCTACTTGTGCATTTTGTTTCCAGTGTTTAGAACTTAATAGGAACTTGGGGACTATTTGTTGGATAATGAATAGATCTGTAAAGGTTTTTTAAAAAAATCATTAAACAAAACAATTCATTGGGTTTTGTTCAGTATTACTTGTAGTAGGCTGAATAATGGCCACTCAAAGATAACAGATCCTAATTCCTGGACCCATGAGTCTTTGCAGACGGGCTTAAATTAAGAGTTTGAGATAGGGAAATTACTGGGCCTTAAATGCAATCACATGCATACTTATGAATAGGAGGCAGAGGGAGATTTGATATAAACACAGAGGAGAAGGCAGTGTGAATATGGGAGCAGAGAGATTTGAAGGTGCTGGCTTTGAAGATTAGAGTGATGTGACCACAAGCCAAGGAATGTCAGCAGCCAGCAGAAGCTGGAAGAATCAAAGCCCCAAATTTCCCCTGGAGTCTCTAGAGGAAGCACAACCCCACTGATATCTTGGTTTCAGTCCAGTGAAAGTGATTTTGAACTTCTGGCCTCCAGAATTGTGGGAAAAAAATATTTCTTTTGGTTTTTAATGCTACTAATAAATCTATGGAAATGCAATATGGTGATAGGAAACTAATGCACTGGCCTTCAATGTTTTGAATCTCTGGTGGCTGGAAGTAGGGAAAGGGGGGGGTACTTGAAATCTGCCAGAAATTTAGGTTTTTTTCGCTGTGAGAGGTAAAGTAAGAGTGATCTTTTTCATGATTTTTTTTTTCTCAATTGAGTCAGTGTCTCACTCTGTTGCCCAGGCCAGAGTGCAGTGGCATGATCATGGCTCACTGCAGCCTCGACTTCCTGGACTTAGGTGATACTTCTGCCTTAGCCTCTCAAGTAGCTGGGACTAAAGGTGCTTACCACCACACTCAGCTAATTTTTTGATATTTTGTAGAGATGAGTTCTCACTATGTTGCCTAAACTGGTCTAAAACTTCTGGGCTTGAGCAGTCCTCCCACTTTAGCCTCTCAAAGTGCTGGGATTACAGGTGTAAGCCACCTTACCTGGCATGACTTCTTTTACAAAGGAATTTGTTTGGAGATTCACCCTTGTCATATAGATTCAGGAAGGTCTCAGCTCCTTGTCTTTGGGCTATCTACAGGAACTGATGAAACCATCCACATTTGAAAACAAAGACTATATTTTTTAACTTTGAGAGTTTCTGTCCCTGGTGCCCTAGGGTATGGGAGGAGGGGGGGACAGACCCCTCAACTAATGTGATTTTAAAGAGGCTGATTGATGTCGTTGCTGCCTAGCAATGGGCTGTGAGACTTGGTTGGGGATGCGGGACCAGAGTTGAAGATAAAATTGCTAAATGTTCTCTTGTAGCTGGGTTCGGTGGCTCAGCCTGTCATCCCGTGCCTTTGGGAGGCTGAGGTGAGTGGAATGCCTGAGCCCGCGGGTTTGAGACCCGCCTGGGCAACTTGGCGAGACCTCATCTCTACAATAAATCAAAAACTATCCAGGTGTGGTAGCACGTGTCTGTAGTTCCAGCTACTTGGAAGGCTGAGGCGGAAGGATCGCTGGAGCCCAGCAGGTCGAGGCTGTGGTGGCCGGGAGTGGCCATGCACTCCAGTCTGGGTGACAAAGTGAGACTCCAACTCAAAAAAAAAAGTTCTCTTGTTAACTGGGAGAAGGGCCTAGTATTTGGGCTTTATCTCCACTATTTGATGCATACACATCTTAAACTCAAGATGTACAAAGCAGATCTCCTGAATTCTAACCTTTTCCAACTGTTCCCTCAACCCAACCCCAAACCTTCTCTTCCTGGAGTCTTCCCATGCGGTACATGGCAACTCCATTATTCTACTAGCTCATGTGAAAAGCTTTAGAGTTCATTCCCTCTTTTCCTTTTCCCTTGCTTTTCCTCAGTCTTGAGCATGTCCTGTTAGGTTTGCTGAATTCTGAAATTTATTACGAGTCTCCCTCTTTTCCCCATGTGGAGCTCTATTGCCCTGTCCCAGGCAGCTGCCATCTTTTCCTTGAGTATCCTACATCTGTCTACCTACCTATTCTTCCTTTTCACTCCTGTTTCCTATCATCTGTCCTCCATACTCAGCCAGAGCACTTATTTACAGGCTTCCTCTTTCTTCTCATCCAACCTCCTAGAGTCTTCCTGGCTCACTTACAGTAGAACCCAGTGTCCTTACTGTGGCCTGAAAGGCCTTCCATGGTCCTGGTATTCTCCGAACCCATCCAGCCCTAGCATCTCTCTGGCTTCCCCTCTGCACACACTGTCTCTCCCTTACCCTGCCTCCTCGACTTCCTTGGTTCCAAGAATGCACCAAGGGGGCTCCCACTTCAATCTTAACGCTCCCTCTGCTGGTACCCCATGCCAGGGGTCCCTTGAGCCAAGGCCACATTAGGGGACAGACCTCCCTCATCATCTGTATAAAATAGCTCCTCGACCCACCTCATTATGCCTGGGCAACTTCCTTGCTTTACTTTTCTTTATCACATAACTCACCTATTGGCAAAATGTGTATTCACGCATTTGAGGGTTGTAGTCTGTGTCGCTCTCACTAAAACACATGTACTGTGAGGATGACCCTTGGCCTACTGTGTTTACTATTGCTTCCAAGGGTCCAGCATAGGGTCTGGCACATAGGAGGTCCTCAATAAGTATTTGTTGAATAAATAAATGAGCGAAAACGAAGGCCTTTTATTAAGTGGACGTGATCATCCCCCCGCCCCAGCTATGTTTCTTTGCTCAGATGTGAGAGCATTAACTTTTCTATCTGTTATTTCTGTCAAAGTGATTTGGTCATCTAGTCTCTAATTCGGTGACAGTAAACTGAGTTTGCAGCATGGCTTTTCTTAGCAAGGTAAAGAAGGGGACTGTTGGACCTCGCTGCAGGAACAACTCATATAGTGAGAAGGACTCTGAGAGACCAAGTGTGGGTCACTATGCACATGCCCTGAACAGAAGCAAGAATACTGGGGGAGCACTCACAGCCTGGTAGGTGGGAGAGGGCCGAATTTCTGCCACCTCACAGGATGTAGATTTCATTGAGTGTGTGCACAGTGAGCGTACAGGCAGAGTGGACAGGGTCTAGCGGCCAAAGCCTCCCAGTATTCCCAGTGAACAATCCCAGTGGACAATCCTATTTCAAGGAGACATGAACTCTCATGTGTGGCTTGCTAAAGCTGAAAGTCAATGGAATGGAATGTTTATACTTTTGTAAAAGTTGCAGGCTTATACTTATAAATAAGGAAAAGAATTGTGCTAGATTTTGTTTTTGTTTGGAATTCTGAGAATATGGCCTTTGGATTATTGAAATGAAATCACGTCGCCAAGAGGCCAGGAGGTTTGTGTGAACAAAGGGTAAAGCTTGAGGTAAAATAGACAGGGTAGAGGGCCAGGAGGGCCTTTAGACAGAGAAGGTATTCAGAAGTAGGAAGGAGAATGGGTTCAGAGAATACAAGCACCTGAGGTAACACAAGATGCCTGTCTGTCAGACACTCATTCCCTCTGCCTTTCTCAGAATCTCCAGATGAACTTTCTAGAAAAAGAAGAAGGAAAAGAAGAATAGTGACCTTTCCCTAGACGTACTGGACCTAAAGTGCCCAGGTTCAGATGTGGATGGGGAGGCTTGTGTGGGTGAGACTGGGAATCCCAGGTCGGGGCCTAGCTGAACTGAGGGCCAAAAGTAGCTGAAGTCCGGTCAGGAACATTTCTTAGGTCAAATCCTAAATGGCCTTCATGCTTGTTAGTAGGAACTGTGTCAAATAAGGTGAGTGGGCATGTTCCACGTTTCTAATTATGGTGCAGCTTTCATCTCCCTGAGCCTGTTGCTGTACTGTTGTTCAAATGGAAACTAAGAAACAGCCCCACAAGGAGCTGCTAACCTCACTGAGTCAATGCAGTCTTACTCTCGGCTGTCTCATTTCATTATAAGGCTTTGACCCTTCACAGCTACATACTGAGACATGGCAGTGGCATCATTCCTTTTCCTCTGCAGGCAGGGCAGTTTGGGGCTGGTAGTGGTGTAGTCAAGAAATCCTTTTCGCCGTTGTCTGGAGCTCCCATGACAAGTGAGTTTTCTATACTAAAAGTTTCCTGAGATTGAGTAGGTTTAGCCCCATAAGTGATAGCTACTTACATGGGGGACGTGTCTTTGAGGACTGGCCTGGCTCACAGTAATGCAGGAAGCTTGCAGCCTGGCAGAAAGGGAGCTGAAGCAGTCACCCTCTCCCGCCAATATACAGTAATACCTGCCTCACCTTTCAAGTTCTGTCTGAGAAAAGAAGCATGTACAACAAAATCCTTTCCTCCCTCCCTCCCTCCCTCCCTCCCTCCCTCCCTCCCTCCTTCCATTCCTTCCTTCCTTCCTTTCTTCCATTTCCTCAATCAGATATTCATTTAGCTCCTACTGTGGCTAGACTCGGGGTAAAACACAAATACTTCACCTACCCCTAAAGAAGTAATATGCTAGAGGACGACAGGAAAAGTAACTAGTTCATTGTAATTTAGGGAGAGAGTTGGGGCAAGTACCAGGGGCCATGTTAGTGCCCAAGAGAGGCTCCTACCCCTGAGAACCCCATACGAATTCTGAAAGGAAGCTTTGCATGAGCTGAGAGCTGAGTAGGATTAACTAGGTGGCGAAACCTTCTGAACAATCATGACAAGTGCAAGAACAGAAACATGTCCCCTTTAGAGATGGGAAAGGCATCCCACATCTGTGCTGGGAGGAGGGGGGAGATGCTGGAGCCCAGAGGGGAGCTGAAGCCAGATCTCAAGGAGCCTGGTAAACCTTGCTGTGGACTTTTGAATTTTTCCGAAGGGCAAAAGGGGCCAAATTCGGGGCCCAAATTAGGGAGAGCAGAACCAATTCAGTAGTTTCAGTTTCTACAAAAGGGTGTCTTTGAGCAAAACAAGGCCAAAAGGCCCTCCATGGTTAATCATCCTTATGGATGGACTGTCGTCCCTCACCCCTGCCTGCCCAGAGCTGCTCATGGATGAGCAGAGGTAATGTCAAAGCCGAGCTCTTGTGCTGTATTTTCACCTCAAGCAGGCTTCGACTGGTGACTGATTCTCCACCGTGGCTTCAGCGAGTGCCCTATTTAGAAGGTCAGCAGAATCAGTGGAGAGTAGATATACGGTCTTCCCTGCAGTGGGCAGTTCTCTCCCTCTTTGCTATTTTCCATCTGTCTCTGCCAGGCTGTTTTTCATTTGGTCTTTCCAGCAACTTCTTCTTTATCACTGCATGTAGTTTTTATTGTCTCCTACTGATTGCAGTTTTTCTTCTTTTTCTTGTCTTCTTTGCCATGTGTCCTGTTTCCCTCTTCCAGGCACACTCCTATCTGCTCCTTCCCTCCTCTCATGTGTCACCGCACAGTTCATTGTTACCTTTGCTTCTGGGTGCTGTTTTCTTTTACTCATGAGCTCTACCTTCTGGTATTTATCAGAATCTCTTTCCCTCTTCTTTTCTCTCTTCCCCTCCCACTGTCCTTTGCCAGCCCTCAGTTTTCCCCACTGTTCTCTTTCAGTGACCAGCTCTGAACCCCTAGTCTGCTGTTCTTGTCCCACCCTGCAGGTGTCGCTGTCCACCAGACCCTCCGCCCTGAGACTAGTTCTCAGAAGGGCTGGTGGTTTCGCCTTCAACACTCAGAGCTCACATGGCCATTGTGGAGAGGATAAGATAATCAGGTGTTCCTTTTTATTTATTTATTTATTTTCTCTTTCACTTAATAAGCACATCTTGAAGTTGAGCTTCAGTTTCACTCATAATAGATCATTTCCCCTGGGGAACCCACAGTCAACTCCGCTTGAAATTCTCTCCCTGTAGTGTACAAGGAGGAAAGATGACATATTTCAGATTTTCTTTATTGGAACTCAAACATGTTTTATCTATATATTTTGTCCCTAATGAATGTGTGTGGGGGTATGGGAGTGTGTGTGTGTGTGTGTGTTGTGTGTGTGTTTGTGTGGGGAGTGAGTGCCTGAGTGTGTTTGTAAGGGGAGTGTGTGGGTGTGTGGAGTGTGTATGTATGTGTGTTTCTGTGTGGAAAGTATATGTGTATGTGGAGTGTGTTTGTGTGGGCAGGTTTCCATCCATTTATGAGCCATGGGCATGATGGACATGTAATATTCACCCAGAGTGAATGTGAAGACCACAGAGGGAAAAGAGACTCAACCAGGGCAGGGTTGCTTTGGAAGAGGGGCCACTCCAAAAGAACTTATACTTTGCTTAGCTTTCTTTGGACCACCGCAAGAGAATGGCCAGTTGTGAATGTACAGATCACCAGAAACATGGCCACTCCACCAGCCACCTGGAACCCAACAGAGGGAGCATCTCTACAGAGAGTCTGCCATTTGTCCTGGCTCAGCCAAGGGTAAGCATCTCAGGAAGAAGGACAAAATTATGGGCTGAGTCCCAAGGGTCTGCTCTGACCCTGTTATGCCTAGAGGCCTCTTCTGCTCTGGGATGGGGTCCTCCACTGTGTTACTGGACTCTGGAGTTTCCCTAATTAGTCTAGTCATAGGAGGTCATAAATATAGCTTCTCATCTCACAGAACCTATTAGAGGCAACTGTATGAAAACAGTAGCAGGCAGACTTTCATCATACAACAACAATAATATCTGTTTCTATAGCTTATTAAAACTAGATCATGTGGCAGGTAGGAACTAGATGAAGCTCTTTATGTATACTATCTAATTTAAGGTTCAAAGTAACCCTGTGCAATAGTGCTGTCATTACCCTTACTTTAGAAATGAGCAGACTGAGTAACCGGGTGAAGATTGCACACTAATAAGTAGCAGAGCCAGAGTCTGAAATCAGAAAGTCTGACACTACACAGCACACCCTGGACACTAAGTAAGCTTCCTTCTACTAGCAAAGATGGAGGTTAATCTGACTCAGAGGACTGCATCCCAACTAGGAATGGGCTTTGTAAGCATGGATGTGAATTCAAAACTTGTCAAAGCTAGAAGCTACCTCAGAGGCAATGTAGCCAGTGATTCAACAACTTGGTTGCACATTACAATTACTTGGGGGTATTTTTTTTTTAAGTCGGAGTCTCACTAGAGTACAATGGCACACTCACGGCCACTGCAGCCTTGACCTACTGGGCTCAGATGATCCTTCCACCTTTGCCTTCCAGTATCTGGAAACACAGGCGTGGGCTACCATGCCCTGCTAATTTTTATTTATTTATTGTAGAGACAAGGTCTGGCTATGTTACCCAGGCTGGTCTCAAACCCCTGGGCTCAGGCAATCCTCTCGTCTCTGCCTCCCAGTGTTGGGATTATAGTCATGAGCCATCGCACCCTGCCCAGGGGTATTGTTCAGCAGTGCCAATGTTGAGTTCTTCCCCAGAGATTTCGCTTTAATTTACATTGAATAAAGTATTATTTTTATTTTTAACCCCTGTGTGCTTGTGTTGTTCACTAATGCTTTCACCACTTTTCTAATATTACAGATGGGAAGACATGGAGCAGAAGAGGTGAATGGGCTTGCCCAGGGTCACACCATTGACTTAAGGCAGTAGTGAGGACTAATCCCAGCTCCTAGGTCTCATCCGGGGTGCTTTCTCTCGCCCCTCATGAAAGACAGAGGTCTCCTTAAAATGTGTTAGAAAACACAAAACAGCATGGTGGGTAAGAATTTGAACTGAGGCACAACTGGGTTAGAATAATAACTGTGTAATCTTGTACATCAGTTCTCTGTGCTTTGGTTTTTCTCATCTGTAAAATGAGGATGACAATAAATCCTGCCTGTATGGTTGTTATAAGGCAATCATGTGAGAGGATACCACATAAAGGTGTCATAACCCAACCCAGCATATGGTAATTGTCTTCACTATATGGAAAGGACCATTCATTAAACATCAACCTCACCAGCCATTCTCATGAATTCAGATGGCAATCGCCAGTAACAACAACTTTGAATTTTAAAAAGTAGTATATAAGAGTGTGTTTCTTTGATAGACTGTAAACTCATTGAAGACAACGTGTGCTGTGGAAATGTACCTTATGCAAGTTAAAATCACCTGTAAAGCCTCGGTGAATATTGCTGAAGGAGTGTGTGGCCGTTGGTTTGGCTGGGTAGAACTAGCATCTAGTGTTGCCATGTTATTCTCTAGCATTTTTTCATGAACAGTGACACTTGATATTCTGCCTCCCCAAGTTCCTCTCAATCTCATTACCAAGGTATCTGTAAAGACATTCATAAGGCTGGTGATGGGAAAGAGCATTAACACTTACCCTATAAACTAACTAGGCCCCTTTTCCATGGAATGGTTTCTATCAGGAGGCATGATTGCTGCTATTGATTTTATTACCACCTGACAAGTCATGGTAGAATGTTTACTCTCTAAAGATCTTGTCCTATAGCTGATATAATACTACCCTTTTCAAGCTTCCCTTTACCATCCTGGACTCTTCCTGTAAGGCTGTTGCATTCTCAGCTCCCCTTGCCTGTTGGGCCACACACTTTGTCTTCAGTTCTTCTCACTTGGGCTGCATGACAGCCAATGCCCCACCCAAGCCCATGGCTTCACCTATTGTGGTTTTATTCATCTTGGCCACATCTTTATATCCAACAGTAGCAGAACTACATTTGTGAGAACCTAATGGAATGTCCTCTTCAAAATGTCAAAACATATTCAAAATTAAACATCATTTTTGCCCCACCTTCCTTGCCACTCCAGATTCTTCTTACTTCTGCATCAGTAATCTTGAAGAGTGTAAGACTATGTCTCTGATGCTCAGGACAGGGAACTTGAGGTCTTCCTTGGTTTTTCCCTTTCCATAACACTTCTCATTCAGTCGTCTGATTCTACAGGCATCCCTTATCCACAGCTCTCCATCTTTACCATCATTGCCTTTCTTCAGGCATATATCCCATTTTACCTAACTGGTTGCCTTTTTGCAGTCTCTGCCTTTCACTCTGCAACCTGGGTCCTGTGGTCACATTAATAACAATAGCAAACACTTACTGGGTTCTTACCATGTGACAGATACAGCGCTTAATTTATCAAATCTCACTTAAATCACACAATCATAGGCAGTAGTACTAGTATGATACCTACACTTTATAGATAAGGAAACTGAGGCTTTAGATGGGTTAAACTCTTGCTCAAGAACATGCCTATAAAAGATGGGGCTTGAACCATTATCTACTATTGAAAGAAGCCCAACAATGGGGCAGTCCTCTCCCTAGAAGGCTGAGCTCTCTGCTTTCTCAAAAGCATCCTCCTTCTAAGTGCTGCTGCTTGCAGAGTTTTTTTTTATTTCATCTCTTTTTGGCTTTTGCTTTTTCCTCAGCAATGTCGATTTCATTGCATTTTCCTAATATTTCACGCTTTAATTTAATTTATTTAGTGCTATTGTACAGTGCCTTGAGCACCTCAGAAAAAGCGAGAGTTTCATAAATAAAATAATTATTATAGCTGTTCAGATAGCCACCCCCGAGCTGTTTAGCAGATATATCAATTACTCTCAGTGTTGAAAACTTTCACCTAAAGCCCTTTATGACCCAAGTTTTCCTTGGATTTTGCTACTCTATCCTGCTGGTTGTAGTTTTGACACAATCTTGTAACATTTCTCCTTACTGTCTCCTCAGAAGTGAGCAGACAGAACCTCAGCAAAAGTTCCATGTAATGTACTGTGGAGAACATGACCTAGTTTTCTTAACCTTTTTGAATCACTGAGCTCCGAATCTCATTTACTAGAACTATAATGTCAGCTTTGCAATGAGTCAACCCTCTTTGCCCACCTCATGGTCTCTATTAGTGAGATCTCATTATCTATTAGTTGGTGGCAGAAACCTCTCCCAGGATAATCTAGAGATAAGTATGAATTGATCACAACACTATTTGGCATTCAGGGTTTCAAAACTCTAAACTGCAAGACTTGTGCAGACAACATTTTTTGTTAGAATCTTCAAAGGAAGTGAAGCCCCAGCAAGTGGAGTAGAGCAGTAGTCACTGAACATCATTTCTAACATCAAGGCTACTTCTTGGGTCCTGCCTGTCTCACATCTCATGGTACTTCACTAGCAAGTGATGTGATGGTCCACTGTCTTCTATGAATAGAGTTTCAGTGACATGTTGAAGAATTCACAGGGTGAGCCAATGGTCAAACTGGGATTTCTCCCTGGATCTCCCACTCAGGATGGTTAGACTTGACCTTCCCTCTCCCACTTCCTCCATAGAGTGTTTCTTTTTCATTCTACTTTTTAATAAACTTTTTTCTATTCTATTTTACTTTTCTTTTTATGTCCTATTAATTAATTCAATAAAAATTAACTAAGCGCTTGCTATATACCAATTATATGACTGGCATGTACAATGATGCACAAGACTGACATTGTTTCTTACTTTTTTGGGAGTTTGAGATCTTATTCTCTTCCTTTCATCTGACTTGCCTCTCTCTCAAGAATCTATTCTCTTCATAATTTACAGTTCTGTTAGAGATTTCTGAAGACGTTTCCTCATTAACCAGAAGCAATACACAGTGCTATCTCCATCTTGTGTTTTTTAGCAAACAAATGGGAGTAGCCAATCTGTTGTTACAAATGAGTTCATTCCCAGTCAAGCAACGGTTGTCACGTATCTTGCCTGAGGCTTCTTACGTTGCAAGCAACATATTGGCTTTAGTTGCCTGTATTTCTTCCCAGCTATACTGGAAGCGTTAGATGAAGGGAAGGCACAATAACTCAAAAGATTTTATTGTATGTTACATAGTGGTCTTGCATAGTTCCAATGACAGGAAACACAATGAGTTTGTTGAAGGTGGATGTGTTCTCCTTCTCATTTGGCCAGGTAGAGGTTGTTAGATATCTAGCAACTAGACTTCCTTATGGCCAAATACAAATCTGAAACCAACTATGACCCAGCCATCTAGACAAGCAATAAACAGACAGGATAAAACTTTTTTGCCTCCAAAAGGAAAAATAACTTCTAATGAAAAATGACCAACTGGAAATATTCAAATTGCTAGAGATGATGCAGTGTAGAAAATCGTCTAATGAAATTCAGTTTCCCTGCAACTCAGAAATGCTTTGCAATCCACATAGTAATCAGAGAGAACCTGTGTAATTTTGTATTCCTGGACCCAGTATTCTCAAGATACATCAATCAGTCAGTGGCAATTTGCATTCCTACTAAGTGCAAGCCACTATTCAAAATGCTGCTTGTGCTAAGTAGGTACATTCTACTGCAGTAACTCATTTTATGAGTTAGATTGGTACAACTCATCAGATGCCATCTCTCTGAACTACATATAATGAGGCCCAATTCTAGACCCATCCTTCCCCTCTCATTTCTCCAAATGAAGGGTGAAATTTGGTGGCCCTTTTGTATGGATCAGAACAATCCTTGGCTCCTGATTGAAGACTAGCTTGGTCCATTTGCCCCTGTGCTATTGGGTATCTCATATCACTTTCATTGTAATTCTGTGTGAGGCCTTTAATAAAAATGGCCAGCAAGCCCATGAGATAACAGAAAGGAATCAATGGGACCTGCAATTGTCTGCATGCCAGATTCTCTTGTCAGCCTGGTCTCCAATCCATCCTGCCAACTCAACCTCCTCTGGGACTGAGACGTTTGAAAACAGTGCAGCAGCCTCATCTCCCGGGCAGTGTTTTTCTCCATCATTTGCTTTATTAAATATTGATTTTCTGTTGCATTATTAAACCTTAAGTCCAGAGCATAAATTCTGGGCTGATACTTTAATCTGGCTCTCCTCATTTTTTTTTTTTGGCTTTTAGACTGATTTTCAGGCCAGCTCTCCTGGGGAATCTTTGAGCCAACTTAGGGCCAGAGACAAACCTGCCTGCAGGAAGGGGAGGAGCCAGAGTTGAGAAGGAGCTCACCTTGTGGGTGCACTACAAATAAGACTGTTCCTGTGTCAAGTAGATCTTCACTTTACACATGTCTCAGTCGCAGAAGCGTATCCTTGCTGGGATCCAGGTTGCTGTGCGAGGAAAGACTTTTGGACTTCCACTGCCAAAACTATACAAAGGATCCACTGAATTTATTTTAGAATCGGGTCTTTAGATACTATTGAATTCATTATTTATCTTACCCCCTCACACACACCCCTTTATTTTGGTCTCTATTATTCCTAGGATTTGAGTCAGAGGTTATAATCACACATGCCTTTGGATTTTCACTGACTTTGGCCTCTGGTTCATTCATATTTTCTCTTCCTCTCTCTTCTCCCTGAGGGCCAGTGGTTGAGTGACCAACTATAGCAATCCATTATAGGATGGAGCCATCACATACTTTATGAAACTCTTTCTGAGAGATCCAGACATTTCTAACCAGCCAGAGTGATCTCTGGGTTTGATTCCCCACCCCTTGAATAGCTTAGTAGACTGGCTAAGGCTAGGGGTATTGATTCTGAAGAAAAGAAGAAGAACACAGACAAACAGGAGTAAAACAGTGGAAGTAAACACTTATGAATTTGCTCTGGCAGGACTGGAGCATGTTGTTGTCTACATGGATACTTGCAGAGAGCTGTGCCTACCTCTCTGTCTGACTCCAGTTCATTCCATATTCCTATATTTGCCTAATAAGCCATGCATCTCTGGAAATCTAGTGTTAAGACATAATTCGGGGATCTGGTAGAACCTCTGGGTAGGAGAAGGGTGAGGAATGACTTGATTCATTCTTCACTATAGGATAAAGAGGAAACACAACTAGTTCATGCTGTCCACAGACTCCAGCCAAATACAAGCCTTCAGGTACCATGGACCAAGTGCTGACTGAGCCTATGTAGCCATGACAAGTGCCCTTGAAAAAAATTATTCTTGGGAAATATTTGACACAAACTATATGATGATAAAGATGGAAGAAACTACTGCTTCATTTTTGCCAATACCCTTCATGTCACCTATACCTTTAGGCCTCCAAAGAATAAGAGATGTTATCTTGAAAGTTATGGAAATCTCAGGTTATATATCTTCTCACAATTCAATTTCTAAAACCAAAAATTCCCTGCATAATAGGTATGTAGGTAGTTAGGTATGTAGGTAGCACCACTCATTTGAACACTGTCAGTGATGGGCAGCTAACTACCTACCCATCTAGATCCTACTTTCTTTAGAAAAGCCCTGTTACACACACACACACACACACACACACACACACACACACACACACACACACACATGAAAGTGTGCCTCCCTTTAATGTCTACCTCTTGGTTATTTCTGTTAGAACCACATAGAATAAGTGAATCCTTTGTAGTAATAAAAAGTGCTTGGCATTTAATTAAGCGCTATGAATTTTGAGTCTTACTGTCTATGTAAATGTCTACAAGTTATAGGTCAAAAATGGCTGAATATTGGCAGTTGCATGTGTTTCAACCTAATATTTATTCTCTCAGAGTTCTAGCTTTCTCATTTATAACAGTCTGAGTATACCACTCATCATTTCATAGTGAGGGAGGATTGAAATTAGATGAAATGCCTAGTATTAGGAAGCATTCAGCATTTTTAAAAAATTAAATTTAACAAATATTTGCTAAACTCCTAATGTGTATAAGACACTATGGCCAGTGTTGAGAATAAGAAAATGAGTGATAAATAGTTCCTGATCTCATGACGGGGACTACAATATTTGAAGATTCCTGTTATGTTTCTTAAGACTAAATAAAGTAAGCATCACCTACGTCTGTCTTTGTACTCACCTCATTGTTTTGTAATTATATCTTCACCCAAAAGATGTAACTTTTTTGGGTGCAAGAATCATTTGTTAAATGTCACATATTTTTCACCATAAATGCTGGTTGTTGGGTGAATTGCTAATTCTTCAGCTTTCCTTTTGTGGTAGATTCTACTGCCTTCACTTCTCTCTTTATATGTTAGCTGACTTTTTCTCAGGGCAACACAATCTCACAGAGTTCAAACAAGCATGAGCATGCTGACTTTCATCCAGTTATCTGCATGTCATGTTGCTGATCCCTTATCTTCTTTTTTAATATGTTCAGGTTCCTACAGCAAAATACCGTAGACTGGATGGCTTATAAACAACAGAAATTTATTTCTCACAGTTCTAGAGGCTGGTAAGTCCAAGATAAAGGTTCTGGCAGATTTGGTATCTGCTGTGGGCTTGCATCCTGGTTCATAGATGACACCTTTTTGCTGTGTCTTCACGTGATGAAAGGGACAAGGAGTCTCCCTTGGGCCTCCTTTATAAGGGTACTAATCCCATTCATTAGATCTCTGCCTTCATGACTCATCATCTCCCAAAGGCCCCACTTCCTAATACCATTACCCTGGGTGTTAAGATGTCAACATATGACTTCGGGAGAGACATAAGCATTCAGTCCATTGCACTGAACTTTCAAAAACTTTGAATGCCTCTGTTTTTTTCCCTGGTTTTCTGCCTACCCAATCTTTGCTATGGTGAAACATCCACTTGAATTGAAGGAATTCACTCAAGAAGAATTACTGGAAAGGTGGGGCATATTTATTTATTCCAGTATTTATTAGAAAGTTATATTTTATGGAAACAAGTGCAGGAAGATGAGCCAAGCCCTGCAGAAAGGGGATTGCCTTTGACTGTTTCTCTCTGTGTTCTCCTGTTGAGGCTGTGTGGTCTGCTTATATTTGTGCTTTTTTTGCATATCTTTTGGACCTCTTACTCAGAGTCTTCCTGATCCCTACTAACTTTATTTCCCAAATGGCCGTCGCCTGCTTTGGTGCTCATTCAGACAGCTAATAGATCACAGCAACTGACTTTGTGTTGGTGCTTCAAGTCCAAAGTCAGACTGTCTTCACGTGAGTTAGATGACCACCCTCCCTTGGTCCAAACAGCTATTATTGAGGTGAACATAGAGATCATGTGATATGCAATACTACTTACGTTTATTCGGGATTCTGCTAATTTAGAAAGTTGATATGTATAAAGTATTAGCAATCAGCAAATCTAATACAGAGATGTTATGTAATGTCCAAGAGGTCAAAACTAAGGATGATCCGCTCAAACCTTTTCTGCTTCGTCTCTGGTTCTTCTCATTTACCACACTCCTTTTCTAGCTGTGTCTATTGCCAAGGATGTGTCTCCACCCAAGAAATGGTCAGAACTAGTGTCCAGGGCATACAAGGCTTCTTTTCAGAAGGTAGAACTTGGGGAAAATGTGTTCAGTGTCTAGAAATTCTAAACTCTGTGCTAACTTGAAATGCTTTGGCCTATGAAAGAAGGACACTATTAAAATCTACTGAAATGTCAATAATTAAAAGCAAGAACAGTTATTGGAAGGGCCAGCCGTGTTCCATGCCAACTCTCAATTCTTCCTAACATGCAGCCTCACAGATATATAATTTCCCATTTGTATATAGTGGAGGGCTCCAGGTCACATAGGAATATTGCAAATGGGTTGAGGACCCGGAGTCTTCAGGCTATTTCTGTCTCAAGTTATTTTGATTTTTCCATTTGATGCTGTCAGAAATTCAAGAACTGATCATTTGTGCTGGAAATAGCACAGCTTCTGCCCTTTGTTTCGATCACTTTTGCCATGTATGATTGGTGAATTTGATGCTGGCCACAGAAAATTGCATTTGTGTCAAGAGCATTCTGAACAGATCAATGTAGGAGGAAACCAGGCAGGATCAATTGTAATACCAAAGGACCAATATAAAAAGTCATGTAACTCACATGCCAACCTATAGCTCTCAGTGTCTGTCTAAGCATCATACAGGTTCTTTACCACAATTCATTAGTTATACCTCACAATACTCTGTGAGGTCAGTTAGTCCCTGATGCTAGATATCTAGAAGAGAGGAACATAAAATTCTGTCAATTCAGCTATCTTAACACAGAGTTGGAAAAAAAGTGAGAAAAAAATATATTAATACAAATAATTATCATAGTTGTTCCTTATGTCTTTCCAGGGACTTCAAAAAGCTTATGACCTTGAGGTGAGTGGATTGCCTGAGCCTGCGGGTTCGAGACCCACCTGGGCAACTTGGCGAGACCTCATCTCTACAATAAGTAAAAAATTAGCCGGGCGTGGTAGCATGCGCCTGTAGTTCCAGCTACTTGGAAGGCTGAGGCGGAAGGTTTGGTGGAGCCCAGGAGGTCAAGGCTGCAGTGGCCGGGAGTGGCCACTGCACTACAGTCTGGGTGACAGAGTGAGACTCCAACTCAAAAAAAAAAAAAAAAAAAAAGCTTATGACTTAAATCTTTTTATCATTCCCATTTTTTGACCTAGGAGTCACACCTAAAATGGCTAAGTGATCTGTCTTGATTGCCCTTAGTTGCACAGCAACATGGGTCTCTGACTCTCTGTTCCAGATGACTCTAGATGCTGTGCTTTTAACTACCTCTGTCTGTTGCCTTTGTACTTTCAAACCCTAAAGATGTATGCCAATAGGAATAAGTATTGTGGTGACTGCTGCTGTTCTTGTTATTCTACTAATTTTGCCAGATATGTAACAGACTAGGCATTTCTTCTTCTTCACAAAGGGATACTACTAGTGTCCTTGAAGGACATTTACATTATTAATCTATCATATTTGTGTGCATCTGACTTCATAAAGTGGTTTGTCTGTCCAATATTACGGCCAGCTTATGGAGTAAGTAGGAAAAGTATTATCAATTCTATGTGCGAAGTCGAAAGAATGAGGCTCACAGAATGTGACTTGAGCCCAAGAGTGGAAAGTGGAGCTAAAATGAGAAATGAGGCCTTCTGGCTATGGGGCTACTATTCTTTCCACTGCCTTTTCCTTCCATCACATACAGCATTTGCTTTTAAAGATATCACAACCTAACTGGAATTAGCCTTTTTTCTTAAATGTTGGACTGTCTCTGCTCCCCCACATCTTTAGACATGTGAAAAACAGACAAAGTCCAGAATGCTATAGCTAGAGTGTGTCCTGGACTCTTTAGGTTAGATCATGTCTTTTTTTTTTTAGTTGGAGTCTCACTCCATGGCCCAGGTTGAAGTGCAGTGGCATACACACAGCCACCCCAGTGTTGACCTGCTGGGCTCCAGAGATCCTTCTGCCTCAGCCTTCCAAGTAGCCGAACTACAGGCATGTGCTACCATGCCCAGCTCATTTTTTAAATGTATTGTAGAGATGAGGTCTCACCCATGTTGCCTAGGCTGGTCTCGAACTCATGGGCTCAGGCAAACCTCTTACCTTGGCCTCCCAAAGTGCTGGAATTACAGACTTGTGCCAGTGTACCTCGCTTAGACCATGTCTTATACATCTGTTTTGTCCTACTTAACTTCTAATAGATCACCTTCAATATAAGGAAACAGTCGGGGGGGCACCTTACCTGACTGCTAGAATATCAAATCCATGACTTAATGATACTTAATGATTTATTCTCATCACTCTATTTGCAAAAAGTTTATTGATGGCATCCTGCATTCCTGGTTGTCATTTGGGCACTGAGTAGCTGGCCAACCTTGGACAAGTTGTTTAACTTCGCTGGGTCTCAATTCTGTCTTTTGAAAAATAAACCTAATAATGTCCCTTTTCCCTGCTTCAAAGAGTTGTTGTAAGAATGAAATTAAATTATGGATGTAAACTGGTTCTATAAATGAATGAACCCCCATACTGATGTGATGAATTATTTTAGGCTCTCAAAAATATGTGTAAATGGATCAACAGATTAAGAACATGCCTTGCTACATTCTCGTGGGGTAGCAGAAATAATGCTAACACAGTGACTTCATTGACTCAGGTGTGCTGGACAAGGAACAGACCAAGAGGGAGCTGCTGTGTCCTCGCCCTCCCCTTTCTGTGGAGTGGGGGGCTGCCTTGGGCAGGATCAAACCGCTCCTCTCTGCTCAGTCATTTTCTTGAAGCTGCTCGCTCTGAAGGGGGTGATTTCTGTGGCATTTTCTTCTTTTTCTTCCTGGCAATGACTCTTTGAAATATTATTTTTGTTTCCTTGATGACTGGGCTGTATAATTGATGGCCTCTCGGGGTTGCTGGAGTTGTGCATCTAAACCACGATCGCCCTGGCTCCAACGCCTCAGAGTTCATTACTTTTTGAAAAGCTTCACGTCTGTTTGTGTTCAGATTATTGTTGCTCTGAAGAGGGAGGTTATTGTCAGGCAGGAAGAGGAGTGTGGAAGAGAATTCATGATAATCAAATTCTCTTCTCTTCTCAGATGAATATTTCTGGGTAACAAGACTTCACATTTATCTGATGTGGCTGCTCCAAACCAGGGGACCATTTTTACCCTGAAGCCTGCTGGAGGGAGTTCAGCAGTGCTGGGTTTCGTCATGTGGGAGGCTGCTGCTTTGCAAATGAAGTGGGTAATGAAAGTGCCCAGCTCTGGTACAAGAGAATGATTTAGTGCAAGACGTATACATGTGGGATTTTCAATTAAAGGTTTGGGGGTGAGGGTGGAGGGCACATGGTGTCTCCACTTGAACCTGCAGTCTTCCCTCGATTCTGCAGTGGTCACCCCGTCATTCCCAGCCCTTGTCTTTCTGTCGGCTTTCACAGTCCATCATCACTCATTGTCACCTGTGCATGTCCACACCCTGGTTCCTGCTCTCCACCCTACAGCAGCTCCATAAGCATTAGCATCCAGGTTTGGTAAAACTATCCAAGTCTGTGTAAATGTGAAATATATCAGAATATAGTCTCTATGGCAGATGAAGAGTAACTCCTCTAGTTTTTCAGAAATGGAGATGCAGAGACTGAGTTTCTGGAGCTATTGGGAAGAATATAGCTGATAACTTTTTGTTTAGATTCAGCCATTCCATGCATCTTCCTCCTCAGTCAAAAAAAAAAAAATTCTACCTCATTCTCTAAGACTGAATTTAGGTAAGGTGCAGTGGCTCACACCTGTAATCCCAGCACATCGGAAGGTCAGGGAGGGAGAATCACTTGAGCACAGAAGTTCAAGACCAGCCTAGGAAACATAGTGAGACCTTGTCTCTACAAAAAATATTTTTTAAAAAATTATCAGGGTGTGGTGGCTTGCACCTGTCATCCCAGCTACTTGGGAGGCTGAGGCAGAAGAATCACCTGAGCCCAGAAAATCAAGGCTGCATTAGGCCATGATCATGGCACTGCATTCCAGCCTAGGCAAGAGGATGAGACCTGGACTCAAAAGAAAAACAAAAACTGAAATTAAAGACCTTTGAGAAGCCATCTGTAGAAATTCCCACCCCCTTCCCCATTCCATCTCAGGAATGTTTCTGGGTTCTCCTTTGAATTTCCAGAGTTCTTTATTTGTATCCTAACTGCAATATTATTTACAATATTTTGTATTTATCTATTTAATATCTATTAATATCTATTCTGTTAGCCCTTATTGCATCCTTTGAGGACAAGGGCCAGGTTTTTTGTTTGTTTATGTCTGTATCATCTTCATCTAGTGTGGTCCCAGAATGTGTTTGACACTAAAAAAAAGTTCTTTGAATTAATCCATAAAATAAATTTGTTTGAGCAAAACATATTCTGATTTTTTCTCTTAAAGTATGACTATATGCAGAAGAGAATCTGTATGGTGTGCAAGGAGTGTGCTCATTCATCTGTCCTTTGAAAACACACATAGCTCCTTATTCCAGAAGGATATTTGCACAAAACTGGGTGACAAAAAGTAGGTATTTGTAAAAGATGGGCTTGGTGCATTTTGGTCAATTACACATATAGAAGCAATGTTCAAGAAAAAAATTCAGAGAAAATCTGACTCAGAAAATTTTTAAAATCTTTTTGGGGGATGAAACACTTTTAAGTTGATGGCAGTTTCTTTCCTTTTTGCAGCATAATGAATAGAAGATATTGTCACATCTCATCATTTGAAGAGTGTAAACTGAGTTATACATGTAATGAAATGTATCAGGCATATGTTAGTGATTAATGAAAATGAGTATTTGAGGGATTGTTTTCTACAGGACACCAAGTATAGATGTCCTCTCAGATTATGCTTGACATGTGGTATTATATCTATATATTTTTTAGTATTCTGGAGGTGAGGAAAGATTTTAGCCTCTGTGAATTCTAGTCAAGTATACATGCCTAAAATTTTTATTATTTCTTTGTTACTTAACCTTCTCTTTGATGTATTCCAGGAGAATGCTAGATTGTATGGATTATAACAGCCTAAAGCTCAGCAAAGTGGAGGTGATTATCAGAATTTTAAATGCTGTGACATTTTGCTGCCAAAAGTAATTGATTTATTAAAGACATTACAATACATGCATGATTCAACATAAGAGGCTTCTTTGAACTTGTTCACTACCAAATCCTGTGGGAGACTATTTGCTTTCAGCACCATGGACAGAAACCCTCTTTCATTCCGATTCAGTTGGCCTTATACAAGTAAATATTATAGCTCAGCAGTAGCACTTCAATCCAGTGGCCACAGTATGATCCAATTTAATAGCTTTAAAAATTCTAACTGACGAATACCAGAATATTAATACATTGTTTTTCACTTATTTTGCCACAAAGTGGAACAAGGGACAGGATCAGATGACTTTATAATGTATTATTATTACTTTTGCTATCATTATTGTTGCTAAAAATAAGGACACTAATTCACAACAAATCAGATAAAATATGTAACATTTTAGAAGGCATTTGGATTTTTCCTAACAGGCTACTTTTTAGTAATGCCGTACTTCAAAACACTAAGCAAGGAGCCATAATTGAGTTCAGTGATTCCACACCTGAGCAGTGAACCAAACAAACTAATGAAATGCCTAAAGCTAATAAAAATCTTGTTGTTGAAAGCAGTGAGGCCCCAGTGGGGCATGGGGTAAAATACTGGCAGTATCAGGATCTCTGTCTGCCATAATGACTGTGTCTAATATACTCATCCTGACTGGGTAAACTGCTAGTTAATTCCCAATTGCTTTAAGGCAGCTGGTCAAAACTTTTAAAATAGAGACACTGTCTTAATCCAGGGCACTGTTTGCTTCCTTATTCAGTGTTTATTGATTATGAATGTTCCAAAGCAATTTTATTACTCCTCATATGACAAAAGAAATGGAAAATTATAATGGAGTCATTCAGGAGCTTTGCTGAATCACTCATATTAAACTGGATTATAAAATACATAAGTACACTGATGCCCAAATTAAAAATATTTATAGAACACAAGCTGATAGATGTCTTAGATAACATTCAGTCCAATCCTGTCTTCTTGCAAACAGGGAGACTCTTTTTCCTTGGGGTCACATCTCTTGCCTGATGTTACAGCGATAAACACATGGTTGGGAGGGGCTTATGCTTATTGCTTGCTTGGACAAAAAGAAGAAGAAGAAGAAAAGAAAGGATAATCTTTGATAATATATAAGGTCTCTTTTCTCCTTTGTTATCCAGAAAAGCTTCAGTGCTCCCTTGCTACTCAACAGAATGTCATAGAAATAAAAATAATTCCCATTTTGTTCCTCTGTCAGAAAGCTAAAAAAGAAATGTCTAGCTTAACATAAAAATATTGATATATATGGCCATCCTAAGAGGTATTCTGTTTGTCCTTGGACCTTATTTTATATGTTTAATTTATTCTTTTATCTTGGGTTTTTGTTGTAAGATTCTTCCAATTTATTGGGGAAAATAGTAAAATATGAATAATTTGATAGACAGCTTTTTAATATATAATTTAATTATGTATTAAATATGACCAGGACAGTTGATGACTTGTGTGTTTTTATGGCTGTGGATCATTTGTTCATCTTCAAAATTGGGGGTGGGGAGGAATGCTCATCATTTGTCCCTGAAGAATACATGATAAGGGTAATTAAAAATTAAATGAAAAAATAAGAATTTCATTAGTGTAGATATAGGTCATCTAAGAGAGGAAATATTTTTATTCTTAACAAAAATGTTTGTAGAATATTAAATGAAAATGTAGGTTAATATAATTTAGTATTTAACTTGTCAATTGGATTAATGAATTCAAAGCAAAGAAAAACATGGGCATTTCAGTTATTCAGTTCAAACAATTTCATTAATTAAGCAGGTGGGATTAACTTTTTATTCCTTATTTATTTTTTCATTTATTCATTGAGTACCTGCTATATTTCAGGCACTCTCTGCTGTCTGAGTATTCACAGATAGAAGACAATTGTTCTCCTCAAAGAGTTTTCTGGAGGCCTCACCTTCTACTAAAATATAATACAATGAACTGCTGTAACATGCCAGAGAAACAATAGGTGTCAAGCCTGAGTGGGTTCAAGGTGCAGTAGAGCTTTGAAGAATGCTTCCAGATTTAAATCTAGATTTAAAGGGTTAAGAAAAATTGTTATGCAAAGGAACCAGAATGGATGCACAAGACAAATTCTGGGGAGAGGGTCAGGACAAAGATTCTAATTCAGTGTATAGCTAATACTGGTTGAAAGATAGGAATGGGTAGGCAAAGGCTCTAAGTGTGTGTGTATGTGGGGGTAAGGGGAGGAGAGAGAGAGAGAGGGAGAGAGGGAAGGGGAGAGAGAGAGAGTCATTTTGGGAGCATTATGGTAAAAGATAAGATTGGAGAGGTGTAAATGGGCTAATCCTGAAGGGTCTTGTATTACACCCAGATACGGATTTTACATACTGTAAAATGGATGAGAAGATTTTAAAACATTACAAGCAGGAGAGGTTTGCATTTCTGTAAAGATTATTCAAAGTCATTTTGGAAGATAGTTTGGAGAGGGACAAAGCTTTCCCATCCTATTATAATAACTCAGGAGAGTGATGAGGGTGGCCTAAATTAAGATAAGTCGCCTGGTGATAGAGAAAGTATAAGGCTGACTGTGTCTTCACCAGCAAGGATCTATGGGTCTTGGCAACTGGATGGGAAAAAGAAAGCTGTAGAAGAATGAGGAATTTCCTTGACTGAGGAGCAGCACAACATGGCGGTTTAGCATGCGAACACTGGCAGCAGGCTGCCTCTTTTAAAACTTGGCTGTTTGGTCCTAATATTCTCCTTAACCTCTTTGTGCCTCAGTTTCTTTATTTGAAAGTAGGGCAATACTAATCATAGTAATGTTGTTTTGCATACATTTGCAGAAAATTATTGGAAATATCATACCCTTGAACCTCCTTAAAGGCTTGTGGGCACCAGTTGAAAGCCCTTGGAATACAAAAGGAATTGAATGGCTATGGAGAGAAAGGTGATTCATTCAATATGGGACTTCACATTCACTTTGGATCATCTATTCACAGTCTAATAAATTATTACATAATTTGTAAAAAGATGAAAGAGAATAAGAACATCCCCAAAGAGGATGAAATAATTCAATAGAGAAATGTTGGAGATGATTAGTGAAGACATTCAGAAGGCCAAGAGAAACTGACAGTCATGTTAAGTCAAACATGACTTTTAAAGAAGCTACTAAACAGTGACAGCTTATTATTAAAGACAGAGATTAGCCAAGAAATAAAGCAGGCAACTTCAAAGGAACAAGAAAAATGGGGGGAGGGGGGAATGTTTAGATCCTTAAAGGAAAAATGATAGAAATTTTATAAAATTGAACAACTTCCCATAAACAAGTAGTTCTGGTCTTTTGACTAGAATTGCAGGCTCATAGGTTTCCAAGTCTAGAGAAATAAAAACAAACAAAACAAAACAAACAAAACCCTACAAACTCTCGCAAACTCTCAGACTTTCCTATAATTCGTGTCCTGGATAGCTGGACTTAAATTCCACTAACATAGGACCTGAGTTACCGAGTACTACAAATCTGATATATTTAGAGTCACCAGAACTGGCTCACCACCTCCCCTCCACTTACCCGTGAAGGATATAAAATTAAAATCTTGTGAGATTTTCTTATCAGGTTGCCTTTCCTTTGTTTTCTGCTTCTACCAGTCCCAGGCCAACATCCCTTTCCTGGAAAAAGCTTCAGACGGAAAAGAAGAAAATAGGAAAGAAGTGATGAACTTTGTCATTAAGTACATAAAGTAAACCATTTCACACTGAAAATTGAAGCTCCTTGTTTAAGGATCTCAAAATAAGTTAAAAAGTAAGGCAAGTTATTGTGCTAAGGACACCAATAATTCCTTCTTTCCAGAACACATGGTATCTTTTCAGTGTTTTTTCTGTTGAAATTGATGGAGTTGCTACTACTCTACTCATTGATATTTTCTTTCCCACCTTTTCATGGAACTGCTCTCTCTTGACTTGCATCCAACTCTCACTACTCCATCTCAATTTCTTTTGTTTACTCATCTTAATCTTTTTCATGAGTCATAAATGCTGTCATCCCCCTGGGCTCCATCTTTGAATCTCTTTAGTTCATATTTTTCCCAGGTGATGCTACTCAGTCATATTATTAGCATGAAGGTCCTGGCTTAGGCAGTCATTAAGGTGTTTTCTGCCTCATCTCTTTTCTAAATTCCCAAAGGATTATAAGTTATCTACTGATCATCTTAACTAGTATGTCCTGCAGACAGTTTGAGCTCAAGCTGTTATTATCCTCACTACTTAACTGGGTTCTTGGTTTCTGTCAACAGTATTGATTCAGGTTAACTTAACAAAAAAGGAATTGACAAAACATAGTGTAAAACCCATGGAATTGATAGATAATTGATTTAAAATAGTAAGAAAATCAGTACACAGAAAAAAACACAATGCAGGAAGCATCTTGCTAGGGCACTACAGCCACTACAACTTAATAGTGGCACTGTTGGTGGCACCATTGCAACACTGGCATTTGATGCCGTTTATGATACTTCTGTATACTGGACATTTCAATAGCAATGAATTCCAACTGTCTCTGCCTCTTTGCATCACTAACTATAGAGGCAAATTTCCTGGCAAGCACAAGTAGACAGAATCAGGTGACATTCCTGTGCTGCACCTACTAGACTCATATACAGGAAGGTGAGTCTTTGGTCATACCAGATTTCGAGGTGGACTCACACTGTCAGGATATATACATATGAAGGTGGTTCAGATTCTGGGTATCAGCTTAAAGGAATAGCAAAGTCCCATTGCTTATTTCATGAGTAAGTCTTCTCCTCTACTACTATTTCCCATCTCACCAAATAACACCATCACATCTTGTCAACCAAGCTAGAAACCTCAGTCATCTGCAAGTTTTTCTTTCACTCCTTATTAATAAATCTGTTTTGTTGGTGTTGTTTATTTAAGTCACTAAGTCTTTCAATTCCATCTACCAAATACTCCTTTACTGTTTTCCACTCTGCTCTTTCCCCTCTTATGTCAGTCCTATGTCATGTCTAAGGAGGACTTTTATGCTTTCAAATAGTAAGGTACTCGTTTATGGTGTGGGCTTCAGTGTCAGATCACTGGCGTTCAAACCGTACTGCAGGTCATACTCCCTAGCTGTGTGACCTTAGGCACGTTATCTAATATCTCTCTGTGTCATATTTAAAATCATGTAATAATTCCTGCCATATAGGTTTACTGGATTGAGGCAGTATATGTAAAGCATTTAGTATGTTCACAAACAATGGACACTTAATAAAGGTCAGAAGACATTACAACTAAAAAGTAGAGGTGGTAGTTGAAGTGGTGAATGAAGATGGTAATACTGGCAGAAGCTGCCCCTAATCAGTACTCTCTTGAACATGGAGTTTTTACTGCTGCCAGTATTATCTTTCCACACAAAAGTCTGCTTAGACTCCTTTGATGGTTGTGTGTCTTCTGTTGATAAGTGTTTATTCATATTTTTTGCCCACTTTGTAATGGGACTGTTTTTTTTTTTTCTTTTCAGCATGTTTGAGTTTCTTGTAGATCCTAGATGTTAGGCCTTTGTCAGATATGAAGTTGACAAATATTTCTTCCCAGTCTGTGGGCTGTCTCCCCACTCTCATTTTTTTTTTTTTTTTTTTGAGTTGGAGTCTATCACCCAGACTGGAGTGCAGTGGCCGCTTCCGGCCACCGCAGCCTCGCCTGCTGGGCTCCGGCGATCCTTCCGCCTCCGCCTTCCGAGTAGCCGGAATTACAGGCATGCGCTACCACGCCCGGCTGATTTTTTGATTTATTGTAGAGATGAAGTCTCGCTGCCCAGGCGGGTCTCGAATCCGCGGGCTCAGGCAATCCACTCACCTCAGCCTCCCAAAGGCGCGGGATTACAGGCTGAGCCACCGAGCCCGGCTTCCCCACTCTCTTAATGGTTTCTTTGACTTTGCAGAAGTTCATCAGTTTGATGAGGTCCCACATGTCTATCTTATCTCTTATGGTATGGGCACTTAAAGTTTTTATCAGGAATTGATTACCAGTTTCAATTTCTATAAGGGTGTCTCCTACATTTTCTAAAGTTCTTATGGTTTGAGGTTATACATTTAGATCTTTTAAAAAATGCTCTGCCTCACTAGTCGTCAGAGAAATGCAAATTAAAACCACACTGAGATACCACCTAACTCCAGTCAGGATGGCCATCATCAATAACTCAAAAAACAGCAGATGTTAGAGAGGATGTGGGGAAAAGGGAACACTTGTACACTGTTGGTGGAAATGTAAACTAGTACAACCTCTGTGGAAATCAGTTTGGTGATTCCTAAAAGATCTAAAAATCTAACTTTCATGTGACCCTACAGTCCCTACCTACTGGGAATATACCCAGAGGAACTCAAATCACTCCATGAAAAAGATACCTGCATGCACATGTTTATTGCAGCATTATTCACAATAGCAAAAACATGAAACCAACCATGCTGCCCATCAAAAGAGGACTGAATTTTTTTTTAATGTGGTACATGTACATATGCACAATAGAATATTACACAGCCATATAGAAAGACAAAATTATGAACTTCACAGCAACTTGCATGGACTTAGAGTCTTTACTACTGAGTGATCTGTCACAGAAACAAAGAACTGAGTACCACATGTTCTCACTCATAAGCAGACCTTGAACAATTATAATACTATAAGAAAGAGATTGGCGTAGTGGGAAACTGCTGGGGGGAGGGGGGCAGGATTGGCAGTAGTTGGAAACTGCCAGGGGACTGGGGGCAGACTTCATTAACAAGTTGCCTCCATAGTGAACATTTGTATACCTAATCCTGAATTGTACCCCACATCTTTAAAATAAAACATTTTAAAAAAAGAATTATTTGATGGATTCTCATTTCCTGTGAAATAAAATCCTAGTTCTTTAGTAAGGCATATAAACTTCTGTAAAATGGGACCCCAAGTTATCTTTTTTCCCCTCAAAATGTCTTTTCTTATTCTCATTTTTATTTTAGATTCCGGGGGTACATGTACATGTGTGTTACATGGACATATTTTATAGCAGTGGGGATTGGGTCTCAGGTGATTCATTCCCCAGATAGTGAGCATTGTACTCAATAAGTAATTTCTGACCCCGAACCCATCCCCTCACTCCCGCTTTTTGGTATCTATTATTTGTCTTTGTGGCCAGTTAGCTTATGAATATGAATGAGAACATGCAGCATTTGGTTTTCTGTTTCTGAGTCAGTTCACTTAGGATGATGATCTCCGGCTCCATCCACGTTGCTGCAAAGGATCATTCTTTTTTTATGACTGTGTAGTATTCCATGGTGTATATACACAACATTTGTTTTTATCTAGTCAGTTGCTGGTGGGCACTTAGGTAGGTTCCATGATTTTGCTAGTGAATAGATGCTGCAGTGAACATAAAAGTACAGCTATCATTTTTATATTTGATTTTTCTTCCTTTGAGAGAACCCTAGTAGTGGGATGCCTAGGTTAAGTGGTAATTCAATTTTTAGTTCTTTGAGAAATCTCCATACTATTTTCCATAAATGTTGAACTTGTTTACAATTCCACCAAAGTGGGTGAGCATTCTGTTTTCTCTGTGACTGCACACATATCTGTTATTCTTTGACTTTCTAATAATAGCCATTCTGGCAGGTATGAGCTAATATCTTATTGTGGTTTTAATTTGCATTTCTCTGATAATTCGTAAAGTTGACCATTTTTTCATATTTTTTGGCCAACCAAGATATCTTTCTACCCCCGAATTCTAACACCCACAATACAATAGAGGAACGTGGACCAACTCAGTCCTGAACATTGCTGAGATGTTACTTCTCGTGGCTTTCACATGGGCTTTCTGCTTCCTACAACACTGTCCTTGCTACCTTGGAGCTTCCACACTTTCTATAAGACCCAAACACCTAATTTTCTTTGTGTTTTTCTCCCAGACACCTTCCCTATATTCCTGTCACATTTTGTATATGCATCACGCACTGTGTTGTACAGTCATTGTTGCATACATTGTTGACATCTTTACCTGCTGATGCCTCTTGACCTGCATGCTCCTATCTTATTTGTTCCCATCTCTGTTACCCAGGACAAACACATAATAGGTGCACAGGGAATTGCTATTCAACTACCGTAATAATAAACATAATAAACATACTTGTGGTGACTCCACAAGTACCCAGAAGCCAGGAGTGGCATGCCAACTTGTTTCAGATGAGTTTACTGTGTCCCACTGGCCACACTTGGCAGTGACGTGAACGGGCATCACACTTTAGGACCTTGACTCCTTAGTTCTATTTTAATCCTTTCCAGTTTGTGCTTGGCACCAGGCACCTTGCTGGAAACTTTAATATCTACCAGGAAGACATGAATTTTTTTTTTCTCAAGAAATTTTCATTCCATTTGAAACTCTAGATTAGAGGGCTTCATAGTTATGGGACCCTGGAGTCGAATTTGCAATCATCATTAAGAGACAGAGCCACAGGACAGTGCATGTCCTAGCAAAGTATTTTAAAAAAGAAACTACTAATGTACTACCTTTAAAAACACAGGTGTCATTTGAAAATTTCCAAGCTCTTTGAAAATACCAGGTCAAGTATATTCTATCTAAATCTCAGAAGTTATAGAAAATTTAGACCTCTCCCTCCAGAAACTAAAATATATTGACAAACCTTAATCAGACTAACTACCAGTCTTTAATGTTTTTGGAAACAAATGCACTGCTATAAGATGAAACTAAGGTATCTAACTGAAATCAAGGAGAAAATCCAACTGGTTTCAGAAAATAATTCTCACAAAATTTAATTATATAAAATTTAATTACTATAAAAGAATAATATTAAGTTGCATGAACCTTCTATCCAGTTGTCAACTATGCCACACTATTCAGAAAATTCTGGTGGAATATTAAGTTTTGGAGACCAGGGTTGGGAAAATACTGGTATAAGCTGCTCCCATTCTAGTCACTGTGCTCCAATTCAAAAGCAAAGGGTTTAGTGGCTACTTTGAAATGATAAATCATTAACTGATGAAAAATTAATGTGCAGGAGCAAAGGGACAGCACTTTCCTCCCACCAATCTGAAGGGTTACATTGACTTCCCTATGGTCAGGGCAAGCACCAGTCAATTTCTCCATTTCTAAGTTGCAACCATATTGCTCTAGAATCTGACGCCTGCATTCTCTCAGTCTACAGTGCCTGCAGCCCTTACATATGAGCTTCGTGGAGAATGTTCCCTACACTAGTACTGTGAAAAATCATTTCCTCTAAGCATCTCTTATGTATACAGTGGAGCTCAAATAGAAATTAAAGGGACTCTGTGTTTCAAACATTCTACTTTTGTTTTTTAAAAGACTCCCTCGAAAGGACTGAGTTAACAGGGTGTCTATGGTTCTCCCTGCTCCATATCCTGTGATTGCTTACAGAAGGGGAAATGCTTCCAGAACTTCTGCTCCTTGCCAGGGCTGGAACCTAGAGCCTTTTAGGTCTTTTCCAGGGGTGAGACCTAGGGATCCAGTTGAT
This sequence comes from Cephalopachus bancanus, assembly GCA_027257055.1. NCBI lineage: Eukaryota > Metazoa > Chordata > Mammalia > Primates > Tarsiidae > Cephalopachus > Cephalopachus bancanus. The sequence goes on along the minus strand of JAPVLO010000291.1, from coordinate 2,015,516 downwards.
CTAGAGGTGTCTGGCTGCTCACAGACAGAACTCTCTTTCAGCTCATTCTCTTTGTGCCTTCGTGGTGCAAGTTTTGGAGGGTGCCTGCATTTCCTGGGCTCCTGCAGCCTCCATACAGGTGGGGCACTGCCATTTCTTATAAAACTCCTCCTCCTCCTACTCCATAAGTAGATCAGATTGGCTCCAGGCAGAGAGTGACTTCTTTTCCCTTGAGTCAAAAGGGCACAATAAGTTCTGTCCTACAGGTCCCCACGCTACAATCCTCCTGTTCTGGCCATAAGGATGGTAGCACCCTCTGACTCCTGCTAGAGTTTGGCTCTGTCTCTCAATTGTTCAGACCACAAGGAAAGACCAGAGAAAGATGAGCTCCCTAAAGTTTCATTGCTTCATTTTTCTAAATATACGATTAGATTATTAGTAATTCCACCAAATGAATTTGATGAAGAACTAGCTACACAAATTTTTCTGGCAAAAGACAGCCTGCCTTTAGTCAGGTTAGCCCAGCATTGTTAATGCAGTGTGTCACTCTGGCCCAGGCAACAGCATCAATGGGTCAGATGTGCCATTTAGGAGGCCACATTTTTATGAAACTGTATGGCTGGGTCTTCTGCTTGCAGTTCACCTTTTTTTTGTTGTTGTTCTAATTTATTTGGATTCAGATTATTGTTGTACTGTGCCTGAACACACCAGATTCTTTTGCTGAGGCTGTTTATATACAGTGACATCCTTATGAGGGTATCTGATTTGTTATTCTCTCACTCTCTTTAAATAAAATGTCATATCTATGTTCAGTGATAGAGAAATAGAAGAAATTCTTAACAAAAACAAAAAACAAGACAAGAAGCTTCTTGTTGGGAGATATTCCTCTCTTTAAACACTCAGCCTTCGCCCAGCTTTGCTCTCTGTTGCTCTCATTCCATGCCCCCCGTGTGTGTGCACGTATGCGTGTATGTATGTTTGTGTGCGAACACACAGGCAAATATACAAACTGATGTCTCTGTGTGTATTTTTTGGAGATATCAAACCTTTTTTGTTCCTTATGATGCATTCCTCTCCCCTCACTTTTCCTTTCCAAGAGAGGACGTTTTCTTCCATCAGAAATCATTCTGAAATAAGTCCTGCATTTATCATGCACACAAAGTCTTTTTCCAGTACTTGTCTAATGAGAAGTGATGCCCCAAATTAGAGCTCGATGCCTTCCAATTATCCTATTGCACATGATTTTGTTATCCCACAAATAGTTATTTTCTTTCTCTCCAATAGCTACATCAATGGGCCATGGTAGCCCACTCCACAACAAATGACTCGGCATTGCTAACCTGGCTGTATATCATTCAGATCTCTCCATTATTAAGAAAGAAGAGTATCTGGTTATTTAATAATGATTTTTAATACCATTGTTTTTTCAAAACATCTGGGTTACCCTCACAAAAATAGGCTCCAAACCACTTTGGTGTGGAAGAAGGTTAAAAGTTGGTTTTCAAGAGCACAGCTTTCATGAAGAATGGGAGTAGCAGTGGCGGCAGGGCTCAGTTGCATCCATTATGTTCACTTTATTTTGGGGCTTAGATTTTATAATGTTGACCCTGCTTTGTGCTCAAGCAAATAATGGGTCAAGGCACTTCAAAGCAGACAGCTGCTCTGGACTCGATTCATCCTAATCAAAAATAACTGCCACCCTTGCCTATTCATCGCTTTTTCCACTCTAGAAATGGGAGATTAGAGGAAGAATGAAGTCAAATCTATAGAGTTCTGCCTTAGATAGTTAAGAGGATGATTGAAATCAGTAAATCCCAGGCTTTTGGGAAGCACACTGGATTCCAAATTTACTAAGGACAGAAATAAAGGAACTCCAGCAGGAGCCTCTGGTGACCAGAACTTAACCACCGAACCTCTGTGGTGGCACTCTTGTCACGGGACCTCCCAGGAGGATCCTGCGTTTTACCTGATTCTACCTTGTTATGATGCTCTGCCCATGAGGAGTGTAAATCACACTGAGATCCTGATGAAGCAAACCCACAACCAGTTGCTGGAGCTGAGGGGCTCAGTTCATGGCCAGCATACCATCTATACACTAGCTTGTCCCTAACAGCCCAGAGCTCCTCATGGAAATCCCATCCAGTCTCGGGTCTCTAATGCAGTCTTCCCTTTGTAGTTTTACTGGTTTCCCAGATCCCTGAGGAACCTGCAGGTCACGTGAAATTCATGATGACAGAGCATGAGGCAGAGACACCATCTTATCATTTACGTGGCAATTGCACTGGACTTCCTGGTTTGGCTTTTGTTAGGTAATGGAACACTTTGGCCTTCAGGCCATGGAGTTGCAGCCATTCCTCATATACTTTTTTGTATTGATATGAAAACACTTTCATGAAAATTGTCTTATTTTGTTCTCAAAGGGCTTTATGAGGCGAGGCTGTTGTAATAATTTCCACTTTATAAATAGAGCAAATAAGTCCTAAGACATCAAACTTGTGACCCAAACATATACTGCGGTGAGTATTCCTGCAGATTCACCTTGGTTGAGTGCCTGTCCCATTACTTCTTTGGGACCCCTGTTTGGGATCCCAATGATCCTCCAGACGAGTGTGAGGCCTTTAGTACTCCATGTGGAAGGGCACTTTTGTTACACCTTCAGAGAGAGCTTTGTGGTGCCAGCTAGTCTAGCAACATGACCACAATGACTGTGACTAGGAGAACATTGTCTATATCTAGATCCAAGTTTGTTCAGCTGAGTAGTCTCCACTGCAAGCATGAGGGAAGTGGGGACAGACTGACTGACTGTGGCCTTCCTAACCTCACTGTGCAATTCTGTAGGGAAATATGCTACTTTGAAAACCTCTTCAGAGTCTTGCATTTTGCATCTCTTTTCTTTATTCTCACTAGAAAAGAAGTTGCTCAGATGGTGTGTGTGTGTGTGTGTGTGTGTGTGTGTGTGTGTGTGTGTATGTGTGTGTGTGTGTGTATGTGTATGTGTATGTGTGTGTGTGTGTGTATGTTTAGGCTTGAATGCCCTGAAAAAAATAAGATGAAACTCTAAAAGTATGTTCAGCAACACCATATCTGGCTTCCCCACACTCCCCCTGTTCATATTTTTCTTAGCTGTTCTGTTTTAGTTAGCACCAATATAGTGCTCCCCTCCCACGTATCCCTTTAGGGTGAAATGCCTGCTCAGTATGCTCTGGAAAGGCAGTATATTTTAGGCAGACTGATAAAAGGCTCTAATAGCCCCAGATTAATGCATTCATTCCTAGCCAATTGAAGGATTCATTACAGTGCACAGGCTGAGAGTCCTCTGACGAATTTGCCCTGGGTAATGAGCCATTCAGCAGCTAGCTACCCTGTGTTGCTGGTGACCCACAGAAGGGGGTAGTGAGAGGGAGCTGAGGGGACAAAGTTGAAGTACAGAAGAGTGAATTGCTTCAGGGTGACTGCGGGTGCTGGGGAGCAGTTGTAAAACCAACAAAGTGCTTATGAGACCCCATCAGCCTCTGGAACTGTGACTGAGAAGCATATGACGGGTGCTGAGGTACGTGACAGGGCATGTGGTGCCCCTGTACCTTTCAAGCCTAAGAAGTGAGGTTCAGGGCAAAGCAATGTATCTCTTTTTTAAAAGTGACCCAGACTGGGCAACTATAAAAAGAGTGATACGTAGGAGAAACTTCCAAACATTGCCATCTGCACCTTTGACGAAACATCTCTATGTAGTGATTTTCAAAATGGGAAAATAAGACATAGCAGCATAGAAAGCTAGAAGGCATTTTAAGGATTAGCTAGCCCAGTGGTTCCACAGCATATGATTTTACCCCCCAAGGGATTTTTGGCAATGCCTGGAGACATTCTTGGTTTTCCCAACTGTGTGTGTGTATGTGTGTGTGTGTCACAGGGAGGAGATTTGGGTGGAGATGTTACTGTCATCTAGTGAATAAAGACCAGGGATTTCTGCTAAGCATGCTACAATGCACAGGGCACCCCCACTTCCCATGCAACAAAGACCCACCCAACCCAAAATGTCAGTGGTACTAAGGTTGAGGAACCATGAGTAGCCGAAACCCCTCCATTTGTGGGTGAGAAAGCTGAAGCCCAGGGAAACATGAGTGGCTCAGTGTTACACAGTAGGAGATGCAAGAGCTGAGGGGCAGAGGCCTGTGCCTTGTCTTCCTCCAGGCCATGCCCTTGGAACTTCTGGACCTGCTTTCAAATTCTGCGCTGAAAAGTACATTCAGAAATGAAGTGGTTTCTTTTCCTTCCAGACTCCAGAGCACCCTTCCCAGCTTATATCTCGAGGAAGGAAAATTCCACTGCCTGCCTTAATGAACTCATGCAGGTCCCTAACCACTTTGGTCTAGGCAGATCTCTTCTGGGGGTTAGCTTATTATCTTTATTATGCATTTTAGAAGCGGATGGTACTGCTGATAAAAATAGGAAGGCCAGAGGAGCCAGCACCAAGCATTATGATGTGCTATATATGCAATGTTGTTGCAGTTACCCATGAGGGCAAAGTGGAGACCCCTGCACATACACATAACTGTATCTCACAATTATTAAATATTGATTTATCTCAACAGGGCCATGTGTCTGATTTAAAATAAGGCAAGTGCATTAACTTGTGCTAATCTAATCTAGACCCATAGCAGGGCCCCCTGGGCTGCCTCTACTGACCCTGGTTCTCTGATTGGCAGTGTGGATAGAAACCGACTCCTTTGCCAACCATCTTGACTCTAGAAATAAGCACACATGAGTTTATACCTGGACTTTTAGGATATGTAGGATGTGAGCACTAGAGCTTAATCAGAAGGCAAGGAGGCTTACATGATGATGAATAGCAATTACAGGGAATTAGATTAGTATCAGTGTCTGGAGTAATCTTCAACATTTTCTGGTGCTGATATTCGATATTGCTGGAAAGGGGAGGGGAAGGAGGGGGATGATAGAAATGAAGAGAGGCCACAGATAAGAACAAATATGCAAGTCCATGGTGTGTGCTTAATGGAACTGAGATTTATTTTTCTGTGTGTCTTTTTAAGCCTCTGGATAGAGCACAAAAAATACAGCCAGCCAGGAAGAAATAACCCAAATGTAATTTAAAGGACAGCTTTTTAACCAATACTTCAGCTTGGAGACACCTGTCCTATGTTCCTTGAAGATGCCCAGCTCGGGGATGAGTATTAAAGTTGCTGATTTATCTTCAGTAGCACAGACCTATTTTTAATTTATTGCCCAGTGACAGGTTTTTTGTTTAACTTTTCTGTGCTTCTCAACACAACACTCAGTAAAGAAGAGCAGCCTTTGGCCCATTGTTTTCTTTGATGTCCCAGTGCCTTCAAAAAAGGAACTGAACTTGGACTTCTCAAAAACATGTTGACACTTTCTGTAGCTTCATGGCAAGCAACAGATTCTGCAATAGGAAATATGGCCGCCACACTAGATACAAACATGCACACATGTGCACACACATACACACTCACACATTCACACACACATATATAACACCTGTGCTGCTTTAGGGGCATGTGTGGCAGCAACAGTTTAATCACTCCAGTGTCAGTGGTTATATCATGGAAACCTTTGCCAGACATATGCCTTTTAGTACCACATAGCTGCAAGTAAGATAATGTGCATGATCCATTTCACACATACAAATGAACAATTGTTTGTGGGCCCCCTATTACTTGCAGGAAACACTGTTTCATGCTGGAGGGCACAAAGGTGAAGCCTGGAAAAAGAGGTAAAAGCATTATAGGTCCTGCCTTCTTGGGTCTCACATTCTAGTGAGGGGAAGAGGTACATATACCAATAGTTGCTGAGACAGAATATGGCATCTGTCTCATGCTCTAACTGAGTGGTTTCAATAAAGAATTATAGGAGGACAGAGAAAGGATAAATTAATTATGGCTCAGGGGAGTTCATGTATTTCACAAAATGTTCTGAATCCCTACTGTGTGCTGGTTGCTGTTGGTGGTGGCAGATACAGAGTAGAGACAACTTAAGGTTTAGTTCTGCTGGGAGTTACATTCCAAATAGGAGAGGGAAACAATGGACGACACTAAACAAATGAACAAGGAGTTCTTAGAGTGGTGCATACCATAATCATAACCACAGTTGGTAATGGGATGGGGCAGAAAACAATTTGAGGTAGCATGGCCAGGAAGGGCACTGAGAGGGGAAACATTTGAATTGGGAACCAAATGATAAACAATTAAACATATGGAAATATGGGAAAGAGCACTTCAGGAGAGCAAATGGAAACTGCAAAGGTCTGAGGGAGTGAGGGAGGAACCAGCTTGGCGTCTTCGAGAACTAGAAAGCAGGTCAGAAAACAGAATGAATTCTGGGCAAGATAGTCCAATGTCAAGTTAGAAACTTCCTGCAGCGGCCAGCTTTGTAACATCTTAGAAACACAGGTATAAACTTTGAATGTCATTCAATTTGGTTGAATGCCATTGGAAGTTTTTAAGCAGGGAATGATATGATCCGATTTATGTTTTTTTGCTTGTTTGTTTTGTTTTGAATTACTGCAGAGATGCAGAGAATGGGATGTCTGTGTAAACAGTAGAAACAGGAAAGACCAGAAAAGTAATAACAGCAGAATAGTCTTGGGTTGTAAGAGAGAAGGGAATGATATTAAGAGGAAGACAACAATATCTAGTCAGGTGAGGGTCATTTTTTAAATAACACCAACAGAACTTAATAACTGGATGTGGAAAGCAAGAAAAAGAGAGAAATTAAGGCTGACTTTATTTGTTTGTCTTAACCAATAAGGAAGGTGCTGGTGTAGTTAACAAGGATGGAATATACTAGAGGAGAAGGTTTTGAATTGAGAGGGAAAGAACCCAGAACTATGGGATGTAATAAGTGTATTTACCTATTGAACAATTAAGTAAAGATGATAAATAGGCCAAATCATTCCCCTTTTATTGAGCACACATTACGTGTCCAGTATTGTTCTAATCTCTTTATGTATATGAATTCCCTATGGGATGGGTCATTATTATATCATCTTTTTTTAATAAAGGGGAAAAACTGATATCCACACAGTATCCACACAGCTAAAGTGTTGAATCCATTATTTGGTACATAAACTTGAAGCTCAGAAGACAGCTCAGGGCTGAAGGCATGAATTTGGAAACAATGAGCATCTGCTGGTAGTTCAGCCATGGACAGGAATGGGAGAGAGTTTTAATTAGAGAAGTGGGCCCATGGTCAAGAAACAGAACAATCCAACATTTAAAGTTTGATATTGATAAGGAGGGGCCAGTAGGGTAAAAAGAGAACAAGGACAGTGTGATAGCACCAAGCGAAAGAAGAAAGGGTAGATTTGAGTCAGATACTGTTGAAATAGTAAATAATAACAAGGCAAGAGAATTGGTCATTGGATTTGGTAAGATGTAGCTCCTTGGATTTGGTTACACAGGGGTTGGGAAAAGGGATTCTAGTAGGAGTAATGAGTGTTCATGTTTTTGTGTGTCTTTCTATTTTTTATTCTTTAACATGTGCTAACTACTACATGAATTATCTAAATCACTCTTTATAAGTACCTTGCTAGGTATTATTATTATTATTTGCATTTTGTAGATGAGAATACTGAGAAGCTGAATAACTGTCTTAAAAACATGTGGCTTTGTGAATGTATTTGATACCACTGTACACTTAAAAATAGTTAAGATGATAAATGTTATGTTATACGTATTTTACCACAATAAAAATTGAGAAAAAGATAGATGATAGATAGATAGATAGGTAGGTAGATAGACAGATAGACAGACAGACAGATAGACAGACAGAGATACAAACAGATAGATAGTAGATCCAGGATTGGAGTCTGAGTCCACTTGTCTCCAGAGCCTGAGCTCTTGGCTACTGTGATATTCTGGAGATTTGCAGATGGCCTTTAGTGTGTGTTAATTCATTCAGAGACATAAATTGTGTGATAGTTAGTGAAGAAAAATTAGAAGAGTAGAAGCTAAGTGGGAAAGGAGGGATAGCCTGATGTCTCAAACCAAAGACTTCAAACTTTATCCTCTGGGTGGAGGAAAATAGCAAACTTGTGAGCTTTTGAATTCATTTGCCCATTTACTATCAGCCATTTTGCTCAGTGGGGAACAAGGTGTGTTTAAAACCAAATCTTGAGCAACATTTCAGACAAATAGAGCTGAAAAACAGGAGTCTCATAAGGCAGAAGAAACACCATCAACCAAGGCACAGAGTCAGGAAAGTGGCAGCAAATGTGGTGCCAACACAGTCACAATCTAGGGTAGCTACAGAATTAGTGCTAAATGGAAGAGAGCCTTGAACAACAATGCATGGGTTTGTAAATTGTATTCTTTGGACAACTAGAGTTACAAAACAAAAAAACCTAAGAAAAGAGGTGATACCACATGTAGGGAATTTTTGGTGATTGCAAAACATAGTAGATTGGAGTTGTTCATCTAACTCCTACGGAGGAGTTTCACTACAGGGTTAAAAATATCAAAGAACTTATGTTCTGAGTTTTTGTCAGGTTCAAGGCACAAGATCTACTTCTATATTGTTTTCTATAATTGTACATATTTTGGACTGAGTGGCCAGGCTCTTTGATCTGCACAGGTAAATGAATGCTGTTTAGTGACACACATCTTTTGCAGCTCTTAATAGTGAGGGAAGAAACTGGCATGAAACCCATGGTAATCAGTCAGGTGGCCTTTGTCCCTCCGTGTCCAGGGAGAGAGGACAAATCCCTTTCTGAGTGATGCTGGGGAGCAGATGGCCTCATGTCAAGATTCATCGACATTCTGATGGGCCCACTTTCTCCTGCTGTGAGCTTGTGAGGGAGAAAGAAGAGTTATTGTCAAATTCCCAAGTTGCCCTTTTCGATATAAAGTTCACTTGTAATTTTTTTTTTTTTTTTTTTACTTCGGTTGCTAATGCATTTTGTTCTCCGGAGTGTGAGAGACCCAGCTTCCTGCATAGCCTTTAATTAGTTTCTGGATGATGACATCTCTACTGAGAAGCAACTGGTTGCGTCCCTCCAATCTCGGGGGGAGATAAAAGAATCTAATAAAGACATTCGGTATTTCTAGGTGATGTGTTTGACAAGCTTTGTATTAACAAGAAGTCATGTTGAAACTTTTCTCTCTCCCCAACTGCACTCCCTCACCCGCTCCAGCACTGTGACATTTCACAGGGGGATTAACAACACTGCCGTTCTTGCTGAGAACTTGAAGTTTAAAAGAGACAGACCTGTGTCTCTGCCCCTCATGCTAAAGGGGAAGAAGCTTCACCTTGATCTGTTTGTCGACCATAACCTTTATGAGGGATTTAGTGGCAATAAGGCTTCGAAACAAAAAAATTAGTTTAAAATCAACTGACAAGTTACCTTGGACAGCAGTGGTACCACCTCCCGGGCTTCAGTATCCAAGGTCAGATAGTGAGATATGTTTTCCTTCCAGTTGCTTAAGTTATTCCCAAAGATGATGGTCACAAAGAGCATAGCTCAGGTTTCATTCCGGCATAAGCAATATTGGTACTCTAGTCCTGGAGAGAGGCAAAAACTCCCTTAGGGGCTAACTGAACTCAACTTTACAGTTATTTGAGGGAAAAGACAAAAATCTGTGGAATAATTTGCACTGTACTGCAGTCAAGGAGTAGGGTGTGGTAAGGACTCCACCACAACCTTCCTACTGCAGTCAGCATAATTCCCCACTGCATACTGTTTTATAGCTTGTGCTCGAGTGCATAACTACCAGTGCTTTTAGGCAATTAGGAATTAAAGTGCCAATGACGCCATCAAGGCAGCGGAGAATGTAAGTGAACTTGGTGCTGCAGCCAGCAGATTGGCAGCTCAGAGATGCAGGCATCTGCAGAGTTGAGAGCGGGGACCACCTGGGCACAGGGACCTAATCTCCACTTGGTCGACCTCTAACTGACCTAATGGGAGCCTGGGAGAGAGGAGTGATTGTTACCTGCATCCATTAAGGGAAAGAGGAGAATATGAACAGAGAGAACCATGGTCCAGATTCCAAAAGGTTATGATGAACTAAACATGTACACTTATACATTTATTTACTTGTATTATATCATGATAGAGAAATATAAACTACACTGGGTAGACTAATGACGTAGACTATTATAGAAAGACTGTTTTTTTTCCTCAATGAAGTGGCTTTCTGGAAGGAAGCATGATCATTCAAGAGGCAGAGTTAGCTAACATCTTCCTGAATTTGGAGGAAAATGACCCCCATTAAAAATGAAGTGACACCACAGGCATTGCAATCCCTAGAACTGAAATGTATCTAAGGGTCTGGCTAAGGTTGGAGCTAACCTCAAAGACTTCTCTAAACCTGGTGGGGTCTTGTCTCATTCCTGTGAAGATCTTTTGGCGCTTGTGCAAAAAGTCCCTTTAGAAGAGAAGAGCAAATGATGGGGTTTGGAATATGATAGAAGTGACAGCCACCATTGCATGGCTTACCTTAACTGGTCACCTGGGTCATGGACATCAGCTGCATTCTTACTTTGGGAATAGACAGCCAAGGTAAGATACCAGATGCCAAGAAAGCAAAAGAAACAGCTTAAAGAAGCCTTGCAATTGGAACTATCAGAATAGACAATACCTGGTGAGAAATTAGGAAAGAGTGGTATCAGAAAGGTCTTACTGGCCCCTATCTCTAAGATGGATGTAAAGAAACCATGCATGTCAATAGAAGTTTCTAGGTGCTATAAAGAAATCCTGGTCAACAAGTCAAGGTTGGTTTCTACAGCCGACAATCATTCCGTTTACCACTAATTGATTGAACTGCATTATCTCAATCATAGTAGCATTCATTTGCAGTGATTAGTAATTTACTAAGTGCTTTCAATTATGCCTACATATTTCTTTTGATCCCAAAATCCCTGTAGGAAGAGCTTGGGTCTGAGAACTGCCACTTTTTAGCTCAGTGACTTTAAGTACATCATTAGCTGTGTAAAGCCTCAGTTTCCTGGATTAAATAGGAAAATACATGGGAAGTATTTTGTCTTTATTAGGTGTTCAACAAATATTAGTTTTTCTCCATTAGGAATAATAATGAAAAGGTAATATTTCCCTGTCTTTTTCTCATAAAATCATGTAATGAATTAGGTTAATTGCTTCCCTTTTCAGTGTGGCATCAGTTTAATTTTCGAGGATCTCTCGTTTGTGCAGATTTTACCTGTTAGTTTTCAGGATCACCCTGTTAGAGAATCTGCACTGTGCGTGACTTTCTGCATACTGGTCTTGGATTAGTTATTTAACCTCCTCTGCTTTGGTTTCTTGATTACACAATGAGATCACACCTTGGGAGTTACCATGAGGATTTACAAGGGAATGGCAAACAGGAAATACCTGGCAAAGTGCTCGGCATAGACGGTGTTCAGTGTTCCCTCCTGTCCCACTCCATCTCTCCTCTCTTCATGAACTGGTCCCTAAAGAGTGGGTCCCATTTGTGGCTTAGTGGTAGAGGGCAATAAAGCCAGTCACATACACTGGATCCAAAACCTGCGCCATGGTGCTAGAAACTGGAGGACAGGCAGTCCTGTCTGGATGACAGCTCTGTATCATGATTAGTAATACTTCTCTAATGTTCCCATGTTACACAGTTGATGAAGAGACACTTCTTAGTAATTTCTTGGCTGTTGCTCAATATAATGGGGCACTGATGGTTATAGGTAGGTTGCTGTGAAATTCAATTTACACTAATATGCCCAGAAGCAGGGAGGCATGGAGTGATGAATGAATGGTGTTTACTTTACTCTTCTATGTCTCCATCAGGGATGACTAAACTGGGTCAGGCTACAGAGCTCATAAAAACTTCCTTCCACATTTCAACTGATCCTGAAAGGAACAAATTCCAAATTTCAGAACCAGTGGTTTATGACTAATCCCGAATAAATCACTAGCTTTTTTCCTAGGGCTTCAGGATTTTCCAGCAAACATGAGTGGTTTTAATATGGAGAGAGAGAGAGAAAGAATGAGATGTAACAAATGACAAAAGAGTTCTGGTGAAAGAACTAATAATCCGCCTGAGGTTATGTCATTAAGGAGCTTTCGGCATTTTCACTCTTATTTGGATTCTGAGCTTCCCCTTCTTGAACACGACATAAGCAAGCACATTGCTGGCAGAAGAGTGGGGATCTGTTGCACATCTCAGGATAGATCCTAAGTCCTCACTTGAAGATGCTGTTTCTTGAACACATGACAAGCAGAGGCCAGCAGCAGTGGGGGTGGTGTCCATTCTAACCTCTAAACCAAAGCAGTCCTCCTCAATGTACCCAAGGTCTGTTTTTCTCTTCATCTTGGTCCCTAGAGGTAGACATTTTTAGTAACACTAAGTAATCACATTTGAATAATACTTTATGTTTAAAATGTGATTTTTCACATTTTTATCTAATCCACAGAACATCTTTTTGAGGAGGCACAATAAGTATTAATATGATTAATATAATCAGAGAGTTGAATGATTCACATGAGTTTATGTAACTAATAATTGTTGGGTCTGGGCTTTAAAGCCGATCTTCTGGTGAGAAGCTTAGGGTTCCTTTTATTTATAGAGACCTTACAGATATCACAATATCGGAATGTGCATTCTACCATACAAATATTTTTTAGCAAGATAAGGGGAAAAAAAGGAAGGAAGAGGGAGAGAAGGAGGGAGAGAGAGAAGGAGGGAGGAGTAAGATGAAACATTTATGCAAATTTAAGAAGCTCCCAAAAATATACTACTGCATCTTCCCATCCACTCTTGTGGCAGAGAATAATATACTATATATAGCAATGGGGAGGCCCCCTTTGCTAAATATATTCTGGGCACACAGGCGCCCCATGGAGATGTGAAAGGATCAGTACCTCTCTCGCGTGAGTGGATGTATTCAGCATGACCCAAGGGACACTGGGTTGGGAGCTGCATTTTACTGGACTATACTCTGCGTGAAGAAATCATAGTTGGGATCCTATATAACCTGCATTCAGATCCCGCCTTTGTCCCTTATTATCTGGGTGACCTTGAGCCAATACTAAAATCTCACTAGTCTTTAGTTTCTTCAACTGGCAATAGGAATAATAGTGGCACTGCCTCATAGGATTCTTATACAGGCTAAGATTATCCAGCATTGAATTCCAGAAATCTGGAAGTGTCTAAGGGACAGTAATTTCACAATGTGTAGATATCGCCAGATATATGGATGTTGGTGTTTTCGTTTATTTTTTTATGTATGCTCTCATGATCCTAGGTATATTTGTTATTTTTCTAACCTGTATTACTGCTGTTTTAAAAAACACTGAAATTTTCATCTGTATGTGCTTGAAAAAGTTCCTTGAGCCCTTTGAGTGTCAATTTCCTCATCTACAAAATATGGGAAATAATGAGGGCAACTGACGCATCCCCAGTTGCCTGGAACTTTTTTGGTTTCAGCACTGAAAGTCTTTTGTCTCAGGAAACCCCTCAATTCCAGGTAAATCTGACCAGTTGGTCACCTTAAAAATAATATCTACTCTTGGAGAAAAATAAATAGAGATAATTTACATGTAAAGCACCTGTTATATGATAGGTATTTAATAAATGGTAATTATCAACATTATTGTGTACACTTAGAGTCCTTGGGGGTTATTAAATATCTTAAGGAAATTCAGTCATTTCAATTTATTTTCAGTTGCAAACAGCCTTGTAAAAACATAGCAATACTTTCACTCAAAAAATTGTTGACCACAAACTATTCCAGACATTATGATATGTGAAGAACATTACAATGAACAGGACAACCAGGGAAACTTTCATTTCATTTAGGAGAGGCAGACAATTATTCAACAAACAGTCGAGTCTAGGGACTCTTTATTGCAAAGAGTGATCAGGGAAGGCTACTGTCAGAAGCTAAAGTTGAAAGAGTAAAACAGAACCAGCATGTGAGGAGCAGGGAGAAAGAAAAGCAGGAGGGACGGAGTTGAGGAAGGGCTTAAGGCATTTCAGTAGAAAAGGTGGCCGGCAGAGTAAGAAAGAGAATGGCGAGGAAAGGGTGTGGAGAGAGGCAGGATCCAGTATCTGAAGGGCCTTAGAAGTCACGGAAGAAGGTTGTCCTCATGCGCTGGACTCACCTCCACTCAGTCTGGGAGAGAAGAAAAGCCCTAATCAAGCACAATTGCCACAGCCTTAAGCCATCCCTGAACAACACAACTTTCACTAGACTTTGCCTGGGTACCCAGTGGCCCTTGGGATTAGAAGGATTAGTCTTTGAAAGCCAGCATCTGCTACGTTGTATCTTTCAGAGCTTTCTGATCTAGGCTGAACATTCAGTGCACCAGACTTGAGTTTCTCTGTGTTGTCTGCAAACCAGAAAGATCAAGGGCACTCTCTATTTGTCCTTTTAATTCTGTAAATATAAAGATCCCAAGGCCTAAGCAGCAAAGTGGTCTTTGCTGTGAAAGCTGCCCTGAGTAGGTGTGGGCATCTCCAATCTTCACGACAGAGTGGAGGCAGGAGGCAAGTGCACTGGCAGCAGCAGAAGCCATCTGGGATACATAGATCTGCACATACTGTGCAGAGTAACCTGGTCCAAGCAGCTTATAGGCATTCGCAGCCCCACAGGACCGTGCAGTGCTTAATAAAGCATCTTAATTTGGATTTAATAGGATATCTACTGTGTGCTAAAAACAGCAAATTGCTGTTTATTAATGACATAATTATTAAAACTCAACACCTGGGCAGTGGAAGCTAAACCAAGAGCAGGGAAGTTCCTCAGAACACTGTTTTGATAATTTTCTTATTTAATTATTTACACATTTAAATTAAAATTCAATACGAGCCAGATTAAAACTTAACATAATGTATTAAATGTGGAACTACATCCAAAGAGTATGGCTCAGTTGGCTTCTGTCTTTCTTCCTAAACATAGCCTAACCACTTCTTGGTTTTTTGGTTTCTATAATTGGTATGTTTTCTAGATTCAGATCTCCAAAGCCAGCAGATACCACATACACATGTACATGGGAAAAAGCCAATGACCTTTTTTATAGGAGCATCAACTTTTAGCAGATCTCATTTACTCTTGAGGCTCCAGTTCTCTCCCCTCTGCTGTTTGCATTTTGATTGGATCCCCAGACTGAGATCCTGCCCAGACCTTTGATCACGCAGCTCCAACTGCTAACATGATATTTCTGCCCATATCCCCACCATCAGTAAGTCTAAAACAGAATTCATCAAACTAATGTACTCTCCAAAAGTAGTTCCCCATATAACATCCAGGGGCCTGCCAGTGTAGCTTGCCAGCTGCTGTTAAACAAACTGGCATTCCTACTTGACTCAGTACTGTTAGCCCCCCTCTTCTAGGCAGGTGCTAAGTACCTGTGCAATTTTCCTGGACATAACTCTCTCATCCCTTTCTTTCCACCTTTGCAGAGCCAATAGTTTGGTCTGGGCTTTGAGCACTGTGCTTATCAATTGATTTCTCTGAGTCCATTTTCTCTTTATTCCACTCCATGTGACACATTAACAGATTCTTTTTTTCTTAAAATAAATTTTAAAAAATTATGGCATTCCCTTTTAAAAAATTCAAATACTTACCATTACCAATAGGGTAGATTTAAAATCCAGGCATTCAAGGTATTCCATAATCTGACTCTAGCTTACCATATCAATCTTGTATCCCATTTTTCATTGATTCTGTTAAGATGCATTGACTGTCCATTCTGTGTTGACACTGCATATGTGTATTGGCCAAGTACATATAATATTAAAAGTCATTTATTGGGCACTTCACATTGCCAGAAACTGCCCTCAGTGCATTTCATAAATATACCCCTTCAATTCTCAAAAGATCCTTATGAGGCTCAAATATTAACTCCATTTCATAAATGAGGAAAGCAAGGCACAGAGAGATGAAGTAACTTACTCAAGGTTGCCCAGTTAGAACATAGTAGAACCGAGATCTCAACTTCTGCTCTGCCTTGCCTCTTGTAGTAAGTAGACTTCATATCTACACAAAATTAGTAGATTTTGCCTTTCCATCTGTGCCCATGTAACTCCAGGCCATTTGAGACAGCCTCACTTTTTCTGCCTAGATGCCTGTTTCTCATCTGTTGATCTAAAATAGATGCTAATCTGAGGTGAAGTCATCTCTGACACTCATACTCACTGTGAGCCTCCCTCTTACTACTTGGAGTGCTTAATGTTTGTACCATTCATTTCACATTCAATCATCTACAAGTTCCTAGCATATTTTGCTTTATTATTCAACTCTCTGGCATGTTTATATGCACTATTTTCTCAAACAGATTGCAAGTTCAGGAAGGACCAAGCAAATTGGTATATTTCTGCATGTCATTCATATACCTAGCACACCATTATATATAGTAGATGTCCCTAGAATGTTTGTTGAATGACTTTTGATCCAGCCTCTGAAAGAGGCTTCTTCCATTAAAAATTATGCCTGGCCACAAGATGTCTTACTAATAATGCTTTCCTTATGCTCTCTTCTTTACCTAGAATACCTTTCCCCTCCACTTCCTAGATCTGATTAACTCTTACTTACACCTATTACCTAGATGTCACATATCCAAGCCTTCTATGACAACCATGGTCCAGACTGGCTTGGGTGTGTCTACCCTCTGTTCCCATTTTACCTTTTTCACCTTTCTATGCCACATACATTAAAGGGTTAGGCTTCTGTATCTGTTTTTACATTTCTAGACTGTGAACTCCTTGAGGACAAGGATGGCATCTTATTTAATTTACATTCTAGTGCTTAGCACAATTTTGGCATAATATGGAAAGTGATCAATGGATAGTGATGAAGGAGTGAATGAATGAGTGGATAAATGAAAACAAGCAAAGCTATCCTAGTATGTTTCTAATAGCCTGAATGACGAGAAGAAGTGGGATACAAGAAGGTATCCATGGAAACTATAAAAATATAAGCAGCCCTATCTTACACTTGGCCAAAAGCTTCCTTATGATCATGGATTAGCTAAAACCACAGTGCATCCTTATTCTGTCAATTTAATATTGAATACTGACAATGTGCTAGAAGTTGCCACCTAGAAAATAATGCTTTTAGTCCCTCAGCATCTCAGGTGCTATGCCAACTTGGTTCTGATAATTGAGACTGCTCTTCTGGTCAAACTCCCTTCTCTCTATGCTGTGAATGGTCTTCCTTTCACATTCATTCATGGGC
This sequence comes from Cephalopachus bancanus, assembly GCA_027257055.1. Taxonomy (NCBI): domain Eukaryota; kingdom Metazoa; phylum Chordata; class Mammalia; order Primates; family Tarsiidae; genus Cephalopachus; species Cephalopachus bancanus. The sequence goes on along the minus strand of JAPVLO010000291.1, from coordinate 1,998,362 downwards.
AGCTTGCCTCTTTCAAGCTGTACTCTTAGGAAGGACTGAAAGACAGCAAGCGTTTCTCCAACTTCTACTTTATGAGTTGGATACTTTCCAATTGCTAGTGGTGGGAGACAATTCTAGATGATTCTTCCAAGTATGAGGTGCGATGGTGTCATTAATATACTTACTGTGCTGACAGCTCTGGCCCAAACCACCTTCTATCCTACTTGGGGACTGTCCATTGTTCTCTAGTGTATGATTAGCAGATTAGCTATCATGTAGGAAGCCAGGAAAATGAACTCACAGTAAGCCCTTCCAAAGCAAGAGTAATTCATTACCCAGCCTGATTTCCACTTAAAATGTACTTTAAGCACACTTCCAACTACAAACCCTAAATCACCCTGTGTTCACAAAGTCCATCATTTTTTATTTTATTGCATGGCGTTGGCGTGACATAATCCCTTGCAGAGGATCTTGGAGTGCTTTACAGATCAATAAATTACCTACCTGCATAGTGGAAGAATTGTCTGCAAGGCCAGCACAGACATTCTGCAGGCAGCCTGTCCTCCAGGAAGCAAGCAAGGCTGTGTGGGTGCCAAGAATGGGCAGGAGAAGGGAGCAGGCAGATGGATGGATTGGGGAGTAGTGCCTGAGAAGGGAATGCTCCAGTTGAAACTCTGTGAATAAAACACATCAAAGTGTTTATTTTCGCAATGATCAGTTTAAATGATTCTAGAACTCAGAGAATTTAGAAGTTTGTACCCTTTAGGCAGTCAGAAAATCAAATGCTCAGTCATTAACTCATCAGTTACCTTTCTGTCCTGGAAGGCTCCATCTAGCTTTTAAAATGATACAGCCATAAATTGCAATGTTATGTCTTAAAAGTCTCAGATTGTACAGCCAGTGTTCTCTCTTATACTCTCACTACATCCACTCTTCATTATTTCTGTTCTACCAAATACTATTAGAGAGCAGGTAAGTGCGTGTGGGGGGGTGCACAGGCATGTACATGTGTGCATATATTCACACGTACACGCTGTCTTTCTATATAAAGTTCAATGGGGATTGAAATCTAAGAATTATAATTTGGTGCTTACTTTATGTAAGACACCCTATTTAGGAGAGCAAACAAATAAAAAAATCAAAAGATGAATAGGGTTCTTATTTACGATCTTATATTCAGGTAACTTATAGCATAGAAGGCAAGGTGGAGTTCATGTAGAGAGTTGACCTTGAATGCTGCCCAAGAGGTGCTACAATGCTGTGGGGTTCCCAGGAAGGAGTAGTCACATCCTTTTGGAGGTCACCTGGAAGGCCTTTGGGAAGGAGTGATAATTCACCCAGGTCTTGAACACTTGTAATAGGTACATATTGTCAGAGAAAAAGTCAGCAGTGAGGACCTGACGACAAGGAGAAAGGTGCAGTCCACGCCATGAATAACGAGTGTTCAGTGGAGCAGGTTCAGGACATGCATGGAAGATACTATTGGAGAAGAGGGGAAAGCAAGGAAAGTTAAGATATCTTCAGAGCACCTTCCTTTCATAGAGGGAAAGATTAAACACATCTAGGAATGAGTAATGGTTCAAGAAGAGAAAAGACCGGCATTGAAATATGCAAATGCATCTGATTTTAGGGTAGGTGCCCCACTCTGGCCTTGGCACAAGGAATAAGTTGTACTGTGGTTCTTCCCTGAGCTCTCCAACTGGCCAGATCAAATTGTATGCCAGCTGGATGTTGTACCCTAGAATTGCACAGCTTGGTGGATCTGAGGAATCAAGAAAAGAATGTAATATGAAGAAACAAAAAGAGTGATGGATGGAGGGGCTACTTTTGCCAAGAACTAATAAGTCAAAACTAGTATCAGTAGGACTGAAATAATATGTGCTCATGATACAACTCTTTGGTTGTCAGGAACTTGACATGTGCAGGCGGGGAAGGGGATTTCCTTGAATAACGATTATAATTCAGTCCTCTAAACATTTGTTGAGTTCTTAGTATGAATACAAATATGAATAAGCCATGGTTTAGGCTATCAGAAAACTCATGGTCTAGTAGGTGAGTGATGCTAAGCAAATAACCAGAACATAGTGGGATAAGTGTCTAGAACTAGTGTTTGGGGTCTTAGTATAAATGATACCCTTACTCTATCCACTTGCGTTATAAACCATTTGACAGATAAGACAAATGAGTAGCCACATGTATAGCCAGATATTACATGTATTAGTGGTAAAGCAGAGACTGGAAAACTAGGCTCAGATATGCAGCACCAATGAAGGTCTCCAGCTGGACCCCAGAATGAGACAGGTGTACACATGAGGTGGCTGGCTGGACTGCAGGGCTTGTCGTATCCCTGTGGGATGCTGCTCCTGTAAAGCAAGCACTAGGAGAAGCACAGCAGAATGTCAGCTTCCAAAGGGAAGCCTAATTTCAGAACTAAAGGCTGGAGGAAGTGGAGGTCTTGCCTCCAACTTTAGCTATTAGAATGAATGTTGTTCCTCCTTATAAGGAGTAATTTAGGAAGGAGAAAGAGAGAAAGAAGAGAGAGAGAGAGAGAGAGAATGAACTAACTGATGTTTTTGATTTCCTCATCAAGTGTGTATAGTGTTCTCTGGGCACATGGATGAAGTGGCAGTAAATGTGAGTTATCATGGAGAATAGAGAAGTGTAGGGTTAGGGAAGGTTGCAACAAAGAAAGTAGCATTTGATTTGGGCCTTAGGGATGACTGAGAGTTGTCCAGGAAGGATATAAGGAACAATATAGAACCAAATTCATGTTGGTTAGACAAAGCATGATGTTCTGAGGATAACAAGAGAGTCAGAAGAGATGGGATCATTGGGGATGGGCATGGAAACATAGGTTTGTTTGTTTGTTTTTGAGTTGGAATCTCACTCTGTTGCCTAGGCTAGAGTGCAGTGGCATGCTCACAGCCGCCACAACCTCAACTTGCTGGGCTCAGGGGATCCTTCTGCTTTAGCCTTCCAAGTAGCTGGAACTACAGGCACATACCACCATGCCCAGCTAATTTTTTAATTTATTGTAGAGATGAGGTCTTGCCAAGTTGCCCAGGCTGGTCTCAAACCTGTGGGCTCAGGCATTCCTCTTACCTCGGCCTCCCAAAGTGCTGGCATTATAGGCGTGAGTCACTGGGCCCAGCCAGAAACATAGGTTTATGCTTGATTCTGAGTGACTTTGTACATAGGAGAAGGAGCCTGGATTGATCAGTGTGGAATAAGGAGCAATCAGGCTGTTTAGACAGAGATGTGATATGATCAGAATTGCATTCTTTGTAAGACATCTCTGAATGCAGTGTGGAGGATGACTCGTGGATATGTGTCGGAGGCGGGTGGGGGTAAGAGTAGAGACGGAAGAGGTGGAGGCTAGAGAATAGTTATCACAGTGTTGCAGTGGAATTTATTCCCATTCGGGCTCCCTGACTTTGTGTTTAAACAGGAGGAAATGGAAGCTAAATTCAAGGTAAAATATTTTTCATGTTTAAGGTAATTCCTCTAATTTATCATCATTAACCTACTATAGTCTGTGTATTTCTGTGTCTGGGCTATTCTGCCACCACAATTTTAAGACAACAAAGAAATATTTCAGCAGAATTTTTATTCCCCTTTAATCTGTTTTGTCTCCACAGTATCTCCCAAAATTGTAGAGATTTCTTCAGATATCTCCATTAATGAAGGGAACAATATCAGTCTCACCTGCATAGCAACGGGTAGACCAGAGCCTACGGTTACCTGGAGACACATCTCCCCCAAAGGTAAGAGAAGCATTTTGGTGCATCGTTTCATGAGAGGTAATGGGAGAATTGTTGGCCATTGGTAGGAGGTTATGGTGCTGGTACCTAGTCCAAGGAGTTCTTCATTTCGGTAGCCTGATAATAATATGCCTGTGGCTCTGCAGATAATTTTTGTGTTCTACACAAGACAGTCACATTCTTAAGATTCCAGAATTCATACCCGAGTATCTCCTCAATCCTTTGGCTATTAATCCTGGTTGTCTCTGCATGAAATGGTGTACGATGTTCCAGGTGAGCTTAACATGTCACTTGATGATAGAAGGATCTGCCTTGGTGGCAATTGTTCACTGGTTATTTTAAGAGAGAGAAAAATACAAACACATAATGATAGGTTAGAGTTTTAAGTGGCCATGTTCCTAAAAGGAAAATCTCCAAGTCTGTGCCTCTTCAGTATTGCCAAAAATCTGGTCATTAGCTGTTTTTGTGGTTTTGTTGTTGTTTTACTCCGATTGATCCTGGAGAACAAATATAACATAATGTGTGACTAAATTGCAAAATTTACTTTATCTGAATGTTCAGATGTTATGTAGACCAGACTAAGTGTTATTTTGTGCTTTCATGGATGGAACATTAAAACCTTTAGAATTTAAGACAAGACGGCATGTATTATTAAGGTAGTTTTTATTTGGGAATAAGGGAAATAAAATTATTTCATTCTTTCTTAAATATTTATTGAGTGTTCACAGTTGTCCAGGCTCTCTTCTAGGCACTGGGGGATACAGCAATAAACAAAAACAGACAAGTTTTTGCTCTCATGAGTTGACAGTCTCATGAGACAGATGACAAAAAAATAAAATTAAAAAAATAAAGAGTAAGAAAATAGCTGGGCTCAGTGGCTCAGCCTGTAATCCCGCGCCTTTGGGAGTCTGAGGTGAGTGGATTGCCTGAGCCCACAGGTTCGAGACCCGCCTGGGCAGCAAGACCTCATCTCTACAATAAATCAAAAAATCAGCCAGGCATGGTAGCGCATGCCTGTAATTCCGGCTACTTGGAAGGCTGAGGCGGAAGGATAGCCAGAACCCGGCAGAACGAGGCTGCAGTGGCCGGGAGCAGCCACTGCACTCCAGTCTGGGCGACAGAGTGAGACTCCAACTCAAAAAAAAAAAAAAGAGTAAGAAAATAGGGTAGGATATAAGGAATGACAGAATGACAAGGGCTTTGATCAGAGAAGGCTCTGAAAGGGGCCCTTTGAGTAGAGACATGAAGAGAGATCCTTAATTCTGCTGCTTATTGCTGGTTAATGTGAACAGCATATATGTAATGATGTATGCATACGTGGGTATGCATGCATGGATGAATGAAGGTATGTGATTGGCACGAAAGAAGCTTATTAGGGGGTGCTCTTGGGACAAACTCCTGTGGATGGAAAGAGAAGGAAGAAGGGTTGGGTGGAGGGAGAAGTTGACTATAATATCAGTTTACCCTCTGTAAAGTCAGCTTACCCTCTGGAGATTTCTGAAGCTAAGGTGGCCCTTCAGGAATGTCCTCTATTGAGGTGATGAGGCTGGCCCTCTATATCAGCACAGCAGTCTGAATTTAGGCCGCCCCCAGAAGAGGTGTGATCTGGGCCAGTCGTCTTTCTTCAGATGAGATAGTCTTCACAAGGGACTGACAGCGGAGGGCTGTCCACCAGCAGCACGTTCATCCACTGGGTCATATGTGCTCCATTCCTTAAGGCAGCAGTTCATCAGTGTTCACTACACTTTGACATTAAAAAAAATCAGGGGACGGCTATGAATGGGCCCCAAATACTGAATTTTCTTTATCATACAGTGACAGCTGACCTTGATAGGTGTGCTCAGAGAAGGCATGAAATTTTCCGTTGTGTTTGGCCTGACTTCCTGAGAGCTATTCTAGGCCATTATTCTCAACACTATCACTGTAAACAGAAGGATCAACAAGAGCTACTGGCATGCCTCCTTATCTTCATTTAAAATGACCTTATGTGTGTACTGGTCCAAAATCAGGGAGGAGGCTTCAGCTGTGCATGAGATCATTAGTAATGGAGAATGGCGTAGGGCACTTCTGAAGGAGGAACCATACAATGGACAGACTTTCTAAGTGTGTGGCACATGCCATTCATCATAGCTTAATGCTGAGTCCCCAGTGCTATTGGATGCCAGGTCAGTCTGTGCCTTTAGAATCTGCAGAACATTTATCATCAGGGTAGACTTCCTTTGCCTTGTGTCAAGAGACTCTGTCTCCTGTTTGATGTCTTTTCTCATTCCCTCCTCTGGCCAGTCAGCTCTTTGTCCTTTTCTGGGCAATTCTCTCCCCGCTTCTCCTCCACTCATCTCTTTTGTCCTGCCCTTTCATTCCTATACTTTCCCTGTGCTTTTCTTTTGTCCTGTGCTTTTCCTTTCTCTCACAGCCTCCCATATGTTTCTGCTTTAATTTCATCCTTTTCTACATTCTTTCTCTCCTTTCCTTGTAATTACTTGTTGTCTCCCCTCTGAGGTTTGAGCTTCTTCCATTCATCTTGCTGACATTCACACTGCTGTGTGTTAGAGTCCTTTGTTTCCCTTTTGTGGCCATCGAGCAGATTCATTTCCCCAGGGGACTTTTACCTGAGCCTGGGCCAGATGTTCCATTTTACTTAGGTTTTAGCTGCTATGGAAACAGAAGATGGATCAAGGAAGGAGGAGCAGGATAATCAGACTCTACCTGCAGATTAGAGTAATTTAGATGAACAGCGTTTTCCAGATCTCGGGTCCAGATTAGCTACCCGAGATTCAAACTGATGAGACATGCCAAGCAATAACTAATCACCTCGGAACTCACCAGGGCACTGTTTGCCTTGTGACTGATTATTTGGAGATCAGAGATGTCATTGGGCAGCTGCCACATCTGAACTGAAGCTGGAGACCCTTAGCAGTCAGACCTTCATCTTTCCCCACTAAATATTTCCAAAAGGGTGCTCATTTTAAATAAGCCAGGACAGGCATGGGGCTCCTTGGAGAAAAAGATGTGCACCTTAGCTGAGGCTCCAAAGGCAGAGAACAGTTGTCATCTGTTGTTACACTCTGTGAGGGTAGATCATGTTTCCATCAAGACCATTCTTGTACACATGCCCATTAAATCCCTGGATGAACAGCTGATTGGGGCTGAGCTCTTTTGGCAACCCTGATGACTTTATTTTTCTTTCTCCAGGCTGATCTGTGTGCTCTGTATATTTCTGAAAAATCCTCGTTTCCTCCATCATTACTCATAGGGTGCTGCTTGCAGTAAACTTCTATAAGCCTCTTTTGAATGTGTATTTCTAGTCTTGACCACATTTTGTGTGGTCAAGGAGTAGAGAAATGTTAACTGTTTTAGTAGTGGCTCACGCATTTTGATATAGGGAGGCTGAGTGGTGACTGTCAGGTAGGAATAGAGGTTGAGGTATCTTGGGTAGCACTTTATGTCAGATGGAGAAAATGTTAGTTGTCCATATTTGAGACAGAGAGCAGGTACAGCCTCCCAAGCTACCTCTTGGCACTGCCACTGCTTATATGAAATCATTTTTTGTATATTATTATTAGGGTTATGTCTTTTTCTTTCCCATCAGGAACTTATCACTCCCAGAATTCAAGGAGAAAGTACACTCGCTATTTAAAGATAGTTGTCCTGACTCTGCACACACGGTTTGAGGTAGGCAGATATTGTTTGCACCCACATAGGCCTTGGTCTTTTCAGGAGGAAGAGGCCCCATCTCACTGCTGTCACAAGGAAGAGCAGTCTTGTTCTGCATGAAGGTTTATTCACCACCAGCCAGAGTCTCTGTAAAGTGCAGTCAGTAGAGCCACAGTCTCCTGTACACACATTTCCCATTCATGACTCCATGCCTGGTCTTCTGTCCACATGTAGGCATGCAAGAATATGTTTTAGAACAGCCCTTTAAACTCTTGGCTTTCTATCTCCAACAGAATACCTTTAATTCTCTCTCTTGTTTCTCTAAGTCCTCCCTAAGTAAACAGAAACAAGATCTCTTTCAATGCATTGTAAAAGATGCTATGTAGGACCTCACTCGTCATATAAAAGCATCTTCAAAGCCCAATTTTTATGTCACTAGTTCCTGTTAAATTGTAAGAGTGTTAGAGAAAAGGCTGGGATTCTTATATCACCACATTCTTGGGAGCCCAGAATGAAACTCCCATGAAGGAAGGATCCAGTCACAAACCTGTGTGTTGTGCTGTATGTTTGAGATCAGGGATTGCAAAGTGCTGCCCAGTGGGGCTCACTTCTTGGGTGCTGTTGCCTCCAACTGTCTCTCAGCAGACAAAACACTGATGACAGAACCCTCATTTGGCCACCTAAAGAACACTTCCTATCAAGTTATTGGGAGAGGAATTAAGACTCTGTGGGCTCTTCACAAAGATATCCTGATTTCTGATTTATTTGCAATGTAGTTCTTTGAGATCAGGGCTTGTCTCATTTCTCTTTGATTCTTCTCCCTCTAGCACAGTGCTAGCACCTAGAAAGGATGAAGTAATACTTGATTCAGTGAACAAGCACTGGTATTTGCCAATGCCCCAGTGAGGCATGCCTGTTCTCTCCATTCAAAGACTTCATCCCAATCCCTGAGGGATTGTCCTCCACTTTGATGCTGGCAATGGAGACCTGGTGTGTTTTCTGCTGAAACTCTCTGCTGGCAATCTCTGGGACATTTTCCCTGGTCTTCAGCATTTCAAGCCTTTCCTGAAGCCCCCAGAGGAGTCTCTTGTGGCAGGGCTTGACTTCTCCTTGAAGGAGAGACTCCTTTTCAAGTTCTCTTTCGTAAGAGTAGAGAAGGCTTACAAGTGACTTCAACAGTGGGTCTTCTGTGAGCTCCCCCCTACTGTTATGGCAACCTTGCTCTCCAGATGTGTGTTTTGCTCTGGCTTCCTCTTCATCTGGCCTTTCTGGGGAGCATCAGATCTCTTTGATGCCTACTCTTCCCAACACGCCTGTGCCCAAAGCCCTGATGCCTCCCAACCATGGCTTCCTAAAGCAACCTTGAATATCGCAGGAAGGGGGTAGTTCAATTGTATGTGGAAATTTGATACTCCTCATGGGTTAGCAAAATAAAAATAAAAGAAATCAGAAAAAAATATTTTAAGTTCATCAGCCATCCCCCTCTTGTCTTGTCTTCCATTCTTCCCTCTCTGTCTGTCTCACTCTCTCTCTCTCTCCCTCCCACCCCTCTCCCATTTTCTCTTCTCCCCCTCTCCCATTCCCTCCCTACCTCCTAATGTGGGAATCAAGGGTGAGGGTAGAAATTGAACATTTTCCCAGGGTCATATAAAGACTCCAGGGGCAGAATCAGACCAGAACCACATGTCTGTTGGATTCCAAGCCAAGCCCTTATTCTGGAAGCCTTTCTCTTTTCACAATGTGGAGTGAGTCCTTCTACATGCCTTTCTTACTCTTCCTACAGGACTCAACAATCTTCCTCAGCTGCCAAATCTCTTTTGTCCTACCTCAGTTCTCCTGCTCTGCTAGAAAAGGCCCAGTAGGCAGTTAACTGCCCTGTTCCTTGTTTCAAGAGTTTTAAAAGCCACCAAGTTGGTGAGGGCAAAATGAACCTTGGATAGGAGCTCTTCTCCTTGCCAGTGCCCTGAGCACTGTTTTCCTCTCCCCTCCCCCACTGCCCTCATCCTGCCGCACGTCCACCTAGTTTCCTATTTGTCAGCACTGACAAGACCTTCTCCCCAGCCAAGCAGGACACTGAAGCACTAATTGGCACTGGAGGTATCGCAGCTTGAGTTCAACCAGAGCTGGCAGGCGCCATGACTCCAGTGACAGCTCTGTGAAAAAGTGTCAGGAGCAGAGCTCTGGCATGCCATCGGCTGACTGCAGCACCCTGGCACTAATGAGCAGCCTGTCAGCACCAGCATCAGGGCCCCGTGTGGCACCGAGATCATTAGAATGGCAGAGGAGAAAGACTTCCTCAGCATAGAGGAGCTGGGAAGGGGAGGGAAGGAGAACAAAATGGAACTAAAGATATCACCTTACCCATAGATGGCAACCACCCAGCAGGAAAAGAGCTGGAAAAAAAAAAAAGAGAGAAGGAAAGGAAAAAAAAATATTTTAAAGAGATCTGTCTTTGCCAATTCTAGACAACCCTTGGAATCTCTCTTTGGTTGGGTTGTCCTGTCATTAATAGATAAAGGCTGTAAATCTATGCAGTAACCGCCCCCCGGGGGGAAGGGGGCTCCATGATTAAATTAACTCTCCAGTTCTGCCTATGCTATGAAGCTAGGAAGTCACCTAAAGTCCTTAAGAAACAGGGACAAGGAAGACTTGGAATTTTAGTCTTTTTGCTACTTGTCAGGGCAGGCTCCATAGCCAGGGGATCTCCTGAGGGTCTTGCCTGTCTTCTGCTGGAGTATTGAGATCCCAGAGAGACAATTTAAAAAGGAGACTTTTCCTCTGTTATTTTGTCCCATAGGGGGGACAGGGGGGATGACCAATGTGTACTTTCTGAGGGTGAGAGTGAATTATCCATTTTGTTCATTTGTCTGATTCAGGACCAGAATTAGGTGGTTCTCAGCTTTATGGAGCATCTGGCCTTTCTCTGAGGCTTTCGGTGCCTACAATGGCTGCATTTCCATGCTGGAAGGCAGCAGTGTATCTGAAAGAGAGAGGCTTTGAAGGCAGGCCCGATGGAATTTGAATTCCCATTCACTCTCAGTCTGGGTCGTGCTGTGATAGTGATAAACCTTTTTGAAGATGTGCTTCTTTATTAATTGTGTTCTTGCTTCTTGGCATGGCACTTAGTGTGTTCATGGTTTGGTTCCAGACCCCATTTGCCCCTCATACCACAGTCACATTAACAACCTGAGATTGTCATCACCTTTGCACACACCATTTGTGGTCCTTCCATCATCCTCAACTCCTTTCTGTTCAAATTCTACCCTTGTTTTAAGAAAACACTCAAATGTTCCTAGTTTTGAAAGCCTCTGAGACTTTCTTTAGGTAAACTGAGCCACCTTTTTCTTTGATATCCCTTGACACTTTGTATGCATTTCCATATGACAGTCTTAAAGGTCCCCAAAGGCCCATGACCTACCTTTGTCATGCAACAGATCGTGGTGGGCAGAGACTCTCCTGATGCTGTTTTGCTTTATCCCTAGTGTTTAGTACAGCACTAGACATTTTCAAGCTGTAAGTGATTGTTGAATAAGTATCCAATACTGTAGATACAGTCTTTAGTTCCTTTTAAAATTAAGTCTTTTTGGTGCATAATTTAAAACAAAATCAATTTTAGTGAGTTAAGGGTAAGATACAAGAGCTACATCTCTTTGCATCAGTTTTGACTGTTGATCATCTCATGTTTCCCAAACCAAAGGAATTCAGAAGAAAAGCCCCTCCCTCCACCACTGCCTTTCTGGTTTGTATTCAGGTCTGAGACTTAGATTTTCCATATGTGAGATAGAGGTAATAATATGCATATGACAAGGATTAAACATGTTCACCAATGTAAAGCTCCTGGCCCCATAAAAGCGCACAGTAGGTGTCCAACAGTATTGCTTCCAGACCCTCAACCAGCCTCCTTCTCTTCACTCCCACCCATTAGATAAGAACAGGAGAGGAAATTCAAATTCTTTTCTCTGAAAAGGTTGAATCTTTACAAAGGCTTAACTCAGTCAGTTGCCAGAATGGATAGGTATTCAAAGGTGCTTAATCAGCACCTCCCTCATTTCCACCAGTTTCTAATTAACATAGGTGCTTGATTAAAATTCCCAGAGTACCCCAAGTAGCTATCCCAGGAGGGCCAAGTAATTGCTATTGCAAAAGATATTATAGTGGTCATTGATGGTGGGAGAACAAAAAATAATTGCATCATAATGGAAAGTGGCCAGCTTCCTGTTCAGAGTAGCAGTGAAACATACAGTATTAGGCTCAATCTATACAGAGAAAGCAATTTATTATGATAAAGATAAACCATTGGTACAACCTCAAGTACGGGGGAAAGAGATAGAAACTCCGTAAGCAAATGACTTACCTAGACAGGCAGACCAAAGTGGGAGAGAAAAAAGCAGAAGAAGATATTTATAGATCACTTTTTAACTTTGTAATTCACTTTAACTGTAAAATTACAGCTAGATTGATACATTTAGGGTAAAATTTGCCAGTGTCAATAAGGGTTTTTGTAAGCTTAATATTTATGATCTGGTTTAAAGCATTATTATAACTGTGTAACTTCCTACTTCAAAGAAGATGAAAATCATAAAAAGACTAGTGGGGAAATTAATGAGTTCAATGTGCCTGAATTGAGAACATATGAAATCAAGCCTCCGTCTAGAAACCAAGGGCAGGAGTGCATACCACAGACACTGTTTGTGGTTTTACCCAATTATTTAAAAAGTCTTGAAAAATATTGTAGAATCGGATGTCTACTGAATTCAGACATTGCTAACAGCATCCTCCCCCACACTCTCCTGAGTCTTAAGCTATTTATGCCTGTACTTGGTGACTGTTACCATGCAGAACTGTTTAGACAGAATAAGTGAAGGAAATATAATAACAAGAAGATTGTGTCATTCCCTACAGATGCCAACCAGCCATGGCGCAGAAAGATAAAGACTCATCTCAATGGCAGTCCCTACAGAGCAGAAGACTCCATCTCTGAACAAATGTTTATAAGAAATAGTGCCACTGAGGTACGAGAGGGGCCTTAGCAGGGCCTCTCACTACCCACCACACCCAGAGTAACTCTTCACCATCACATCACTGTAGAGCAGCTAAGGGCTTTAGGAGTTCCATGTCTAGAATCTGCCAAGAACTGCCAACCACACTTGGAGAACATTTTGGTTCAAACTGTCCTTGTTGTTAGGTCTTCAAGTGTATTGCTCTGACTTTGTGCCTACTTTTTGATCCCGAATCCTGCCTGACCTGTGATGGCTGCCATTTCCTTTGGAGTCTAAATGACAAGAAGAATGTCTTTTATTCAATCATAGCAATAGCTAACCCTTTGTGGATACTTATAAACATGTGGGGCACGCTTCTAAACATTTACACATAGTATCTATTCTTCACAACAATAGTGTGAAACAGGCCTTCTTACCAGTCTACTTTACCAGTGAGAAAGCTTAGTACGTTTACCATTTGTATTAGGCTTAGGGAGGTTAGGCAAATGGGCCCAGCTCAGCACCAAGTTGCAGAGTTGGGATCCAATCCAGGCAGCCATTCTCTCTCCAGAGTGGATGTGCTTAATTGCTCTGTGGAATAGTACAGGTCTCAAAGGGTGATCCCTGACACCAACAGTATGAGTATCAACTAGTTTAGGCTCCAGACCTACTGAGTCAGAACTGTAAGGGTGGGGCCCAGAGACTTGAATTTTAGCAGATCCTCCAGGTGGTTGTGATGCACACTCAAGTTCAAGAGCCACTGCTACATACCATGTTATATGTGGCAGGCAGTCTTCTTTACCTGCATTCTCACATGTGTCCTAATAAGTTGGCATTATTTTCATTGTAGAGATAAAGACATGACGATCCGGGGGCAGAGGGTGGGAGAGATTTGCTCATGAAAACTAAATGACCAAGGCAAAATTCCAATCCAAGTCTTTTTGACTCCAAAATCTATATTCTTGATGCATATTGATTTCCTGTTTGATTTTTGACCCGTTGCATCTTCTAGATCTCTGGGACATCTATTCTCTGGTTTCATACTACCTACTAGCCTGGGTCTTCTGGTGCTGGGGTTACCACCTTCTCACAGCATTCTTGCACCCCCACACACGCTTGTCCTCATGCTGGAATCTGGGCTGGGCTTCATGCTCAGCTTCCTCGTTGCATCCTCCCGTCACCACAAGCTCCTTTCAGTACATCTTTGGACATAGCCCCAGTGTTGTGATGGGACCGCTTCACCTCAGCAGGTGAGTTCTCTTCTAAGCAAGTCAGCCTTTGTGGGTTGTACACTGTCTCTTCTCTCCCCCTCCATCGGGATGGCCATGGCTCCCCCACAGGATGGATGCAGCTGCTCTCTGACTTGATTTATTTTTTTCTTCATGTTAAATACTATCATTCACTCACACAATGGTATGTCTTCTGCTTTGATTGTTATTATTAGGTTGTTTACACTTTAACAGCGTTAGACAGGAAAAGAAATCACCAGATTCCGGGGTATGTTTTATATTATCTGACTCCATTCAGTTCCCCTACATGTCCTTGTGGTATTTGGCACCCTTCACCTTCCTAGTGCATAAAATACTTTTCCCACCAGAACTAGGACAGCTGGAAAGGATTGAGCAGAAAATCAGCTCTGCTCCTCCAAGGTCAAGGCCCCAGCCTCCTTTCTAGCTAGATTGCACAGGCTCTCCAAGTGAGACTGCACAATCACAGCCTGTACGTTACCCCGGAATGCCAAGTCCTGAAAAATGTAGTCCCTTCTTTACCTGGGAGGAAGATCTTTCTTTGCCCCTTACTACTCTCCACCAGTAGCTTCTTTTCTTCTCACTGCTCCATCATTCTTTCCCCACTTCTAACAGCATTTAAAAGAATGACTTTGGACTTTATGGTTCCTCTGTAATAGATTCAGGACACCTCCTATTTACCTGATCTGCAGATGAGGAAGCCGTGCATTCCTCTGATTTCTTGCACCTCTGCATTGCCCTTTATGGAGTAGTTTACTAAGGTCACTGTGGTTGAAGATATTTGACTAGTTATCTACATGATAGAGAAAGACAAATGGCTTTCTCCTCATTGATTTATTTATGCCAACACATACCATTCCAGAAGAGAACTTAAGATATGGATTTTGCCCCCAAGGTAAGCAATTTTGATTATTTTATTTATTCAATAATTGCTTAGTGAGCACCTACTGTGCACTATGCAACTTTTTGCAGCACTGGACATACAGAAGTGGACAAAGCAGACCAAAGCCCTCATGGAACTTATATGCAAGTAGGAGAGACAGAAAGTCAACCCATGGCTAAGTAGGCCTTATCATGCATTATATGGCAAATGCTGTGGAAATAGTCAGGAAAAGAGACAAAGAAGTCATCAGGTGTGTGTTGGGGGTGTTGTAGTCTTTGTTAGAGTGGGTAGTGATGAATTCATTAAGAAGATAGCTGGTTAAAGCTAGGGGAGGAGACATTTGGATAGCTCCAGCGAGAGTACTAGTACTGACAGGGCTAGCATTAATACAGGACACAGCTGGCTTGCTCAAGGATCATCCAGGAAGCCATGTGGTGATACAGAACCTATTTAATACTTTTCCTCCCCTTGCTAGACCATAAGGTTCAAGAGGGCAGGGGGAGTGCCTCTCAAATTATGGACATCCAGTATATATATGTTTAATGAATGAGTGAATAATGTAAGCATGAGTACTTGAGCAAGCAGGCTGAAAAGACACAGGGTTTGAATTAGAAATTGTGGTCCCTTAATTAGTGATTTCACTTTCCAGGGAATGACAAGTTCAGACTGACGGCAGAGGTAGCTTATGACTGAGACAGAGAGGAAAGCCCATGAGAAGATGGGGCTAGGTAGCTGACAGTACAGGTGTCTGACAACTCATCAAAGGGAGCATTGCAGTCACCCCAGGTAATGACTGAGGCGAGTGACAATTATGACTGTCAGCCAAATGTCTAAGCCCTCAATGAATCATGACGGATTCAGGGTATCAGTAGTCGGCAGAAAGGAAGAGGTGGGTGGAGGCAACATTGCTGGGTGGCAAAAGCTTTGAAGGAGCAGCAGCGTTCAATAAAAATGTGAACGAGGAAATGTCTCTAGATGATTGTGGAATGTGAGAAGGGTCACAACCCCAACCTCAGCGTGCCAAAACAAACAACCCAGCAATTTCTTGAGAAAGCTATTGAGGAAACGCTGTCCTCAGGAAACAGTTGGGTTTAAATTAATCAAGGCAGTCAGGGAACGTTCTGCCTAGAGACTGAGGATCCAAGGGAGCATTTTGCTTTACATAGTGGGTTCTGAAGAGCACAGTGGACAGGTGTGGAAGGTGGGGAGGAGTAGGAGGTTGATCAGAGAGACGTGCAAGAGTGTTGATGATGTCGGGGAGCAGGAAGGACTTATGCGCTGTGTGGTCTTCCTAGCAGTAATAGATGAGGCATGATGGATTTAATCCCAATTGTCTCCAGTGGAAGACAGTGAAACCTTACCTCAAAGATTTCAGCTGCACCTTGTGTTTGTAGTAAGGGCAGATCTCTTTTTTTCTTGCCCCTAAAGGTAGGGTAGTGGCAATAGATGTTGTTGATAAGGTCAAGTCTTCTTGGGTCACAGAGTTAAGGAGACTGATCTTTAGGAAATCAATAAAAGGTAAAAGGCGGTTAGATGTAGTGGCTCATGCCTGTAATCCCAACACTTTGGGAGGCCTAGGCGGGCAGATTGCTTGAGTTTAGGAGTTTAAGACCAGCCTGGGAACCATATCAAAACCTCATCTCTACAAAAAAAATAAAAAAAATAAAAATAAATTAGCCGGTCCTGATGGCACACATCTGTAGTCCCAGCTACTCAGGAATGCTGAGGTGGAAGATTCGCTTGAGCCCAGGAGTCAAGACTGCGGTAGGCTGTGATGATGTGATCATGCCATTCCCTGGAGACTGGGCAACAGAGTGAGACCCCAACTCAAAAGCAAAACAACCCAAAACTTAAAGGGAACAAGTCATGAGGTAGCAGAAGTAGAGAAAAGAGGATGGAGTTTAGAGATATGGAAGTGAGGGTGGGTGCTAACTGGAGGACTTCAGGGTCTGACTTGGTTTCCCTTCTTGCCTATTCAGGGGGCCCAGGAGGTTTTTGTCTGGCTTTTTTCCCATGTGGCAATAGGTAGGATACTAGGTACTAGCTGGTGTCTGATTTATTTCTGCCTGTTGGTCCATGTGGGTTAGTCCTCTTTTCTCCAAAAATGATCATAACAACTCCAGACTCCTTTTTTTTTTCAGAGAAAAGGGATTTATAAGATTGAACAGAAACAATAGAGTACAACAGATATATGATAAATAGGTAGAATGAATCATGTTTTATTCAACAGATATTTACTGAGTGCCTAGGCATGACAGTGCATATCTAGGTGCTACAGATTGTGTGGTGAGCACAGCCTTTGTCCCATAGGACTGCAGTATGGGAGTATAGACAACATTCAATAAATAAGTATGCAAGCTAATGCCAGGGAGAGACAGTGCTATGAGAAAGATAAAAACAAAAGCAAAAAAAAAAAACAAAACAGCAATGGGTGAAGAATGACAGCTGAGCTACTTTGGAAACTTACTTTAGTGCTGGAAGAAGACAGAGTAGACCTGGAGGCCCAAGTGGAGTGAGATGGGGAGGGACAGAGCAAGAGTGGGTGCTCCAGGCAGAGGCAGCTGTAAGTATCAAGGTCTTGAGTCTGGAATGAATTTGGTAAAGAACAGTGAGAAATTGGGTGCAGATGTAGGATGTCATGACGAAAGCTGAAGTTGGCTCTTGCCTTTGAGTATGCCTTTAAAGTCATACTCAAAACTGTGAGATTTGTTCTAATAATGAAACACAAACACACACACATACACACACACATGCATACACACACACATGAAAGTTTTGATCAGGAGAATAACGTGATTTAATAAATGTTGTTAAAGGATTATTTTAGAGGACGGGGCAAGATGGTGACGGCATAGGTGAACTGGTGAGATTCTCTGAACGTGAGTTCCCAAAAAGCCTATTACTTCTCTTCCTCCATCCCCCAGCCCACCACCAACCATGCTGGTGCCAGGCCCAGGAACTTCCCACACAAGGCCAGATATTGCGCCCCCCCTGCTGCTGTTCTACTCGTGTGTGGAAGTCTCCGGTCCCAGCCCCCTCCAGATCCCTCCCTGGCTGCATTGTCTCCAGCCCGGGCACCTGGCACCAAGCCACCAGTCACACAGGGAGGCTCTGGGCGCCCACCCCTCAGAGACACCGTTCCCATTCCTGGCTGAAATACTCTGTAGGAGGCCCAGCGCCACTCTCGCTGCTCACCGCCTTCCCTTTGGAACTTTGGAGCTCTGGAACTCCGGGTCCACCCTGGCTGAGGCACTCAGCATGAGACCCCAAGCCGGAGGACCCAGACAAGCAGAGAAAAACAGATCTGCTTAAACTGCCTCGCCATTCTCCAGGCAGAGACTTCCATTGCCCCGCCCACCTATCAACAAACTTTACCTCATTTCCTAAGGCCAGATATTGCAGCGTGCGGGGGAGTTTTGGGTCCCTGCTCCCTCCGGCTCTCTCCCCGGCTGCATTGTCTCCAGCCCGACACCCTGCACCCGGCACCGCCGGTCACACAGGGAGGCTCTGGGAGCCCGCCCCTCAGAGACTCAGGTCCCATTCCTGGCTGAAGTACCCTGTGGGGGGCCCAGAGCCACTCTCGCCGCCCACTGCCTGCCCTTTAGAGCTTTGGAGCTCTGGAACTCAGGGGCCACCCTGGCTGAGGCACTCAGTGTGAGACCCCAAGCCGGGGACCCAGACAAGTGGAGAAAAACATATCTGGGTAAACTACCTCACTATTCTCCAGGCAGAGACTTCCATTGCTCCGCCCACCTATCAACAAACTTTACCTCATTTCCTAAGGCCAGATATTGCAGCGTGCAGGGGAGTTGTGGGTCCCTGCTCCCTCCGGCCCTCTCCCCGGCTCCATTGTCTCCAGCCCGGCACCCGGCACCACCGGTCACACAGGGAGGCTCTGGGCGCCTGCCCCTCAGAGACTCCAGTCCCATTCCTGGCTGAAGTACCCTGTGGGGAGCCCAGAGCCACTCTCGCCGCCCACTGCCTGCCCTTTGGAGCTTTGGAGCTCTGGAACTCCGGGCCCACCCTGGCGGAGGCACTCAGTGCGAGACCCCAAGCCGGGGGACCCAGACAAGTGGAGAAAAACAGATCTGGGTAAACTACCTTGCTATTCTCCAGGCAGAGAATTCCATTGCCCCACCCACCTATCAACAAACTTTACCTCAGTTCCTAAGGCAACAGCATGAAACAGGAGACAAAGCCCCACCCCTACGCTGCAACAAAAAACAAAAGGGAGAGGCTGGAATCGGAGATCACAGAAGTGACTCTAGTCTAATCGCTTATTTTGACTTATGATTTTATCATTGAAACTGTTGGTTTAGATTATGTTTGGTGTTTACCTTCTGACTTAAACTGTTTCTTGATTTTATTGGCCTGTCTCTGTGTAGCTATCAGTATTCTTTAGGGAATCTTTCTTACCTGTCTTTCTTCACTTCTTCCTGGCCCTGTGTCTCTCTCTCACCTGATAGTTGGTATGTATATCTGTTTTCCCTCTCGCACTTCTCTCTTTCTAACTCCCTATTGACCCCCCCCTTCCTCCATTATTTTCCTCTTTTATATGCCCCCCTTTTTAAATTTAGGGACCAAGGCTGCATACTGCTGAATAGACAGACTGTAAAGCAGAGGGAAAAGTGAACAAAGCCAGAAGACCCTCATAAGGAAGAACAGGTCATTGCAGAAGAGAAATAAAAGCAACCCCACCTTCCCTCAAAAACAGAATTGAAGAGGGGGAGGGAAAGGGGGAGAGGGAGAAAAATCTACAGAAATGAAGAAAAACCAAAAGAAGAGTATGGGTCTCTCCCAGATGCCTGGGAGAGCAGACATTGAGAAAACTGACTTTGGAATGCAAACAATGAAAAGTCCCCAGAATGAAGGGTCTCAAACTGCAAATGCAGATATCAAAACAATAATGGAAAAATTAAAAAGAATTGAGGAGACACAAGAAGAAACTAGGAAGGAGCTGATATCTGAGATAACAGTAATAAAGAATACAGTGAATGAAATAAAAAACAAATTGATAAGCATGGAAAGTAGAATTACCCAAGTAGAAGAAAGAATCTCAGAGCTTGAGGACCAAAATATAGAAATAACCCAAACTCTTAAAAACACAGAAAATAAGCTCAAAAAGACAGAACAAAACCTTCAAGAGATGAGTGACTACCTCAAGAGGCCTAACCTAAGAATAATCGGACTCCCTGAGGCAGAAAGAGAAACAGAGACCACATTGGAACAAACTTTCCATGAGATCATTCAAGAAAACTTCCCTTATCTAATCAGTGATGCAAAAATTAAAACACAAGAGATTCAGAGAACCCCCGCAAGACAACAAATGAGAAGACCAACTCCTAGACACATAATAATTCGCCTAAATAAAGTAGGCACAAAAGAAAAAATCCTAAAGGCAGCAAGAGAAAAAGGCCAGATCACCTACCATGGAAGACCAATCAAAATAGCAGCAGATTTATC
Source organism: Cephalopachus bancanus (assembly GCA_027257055.1). Taxonomy (NCBI): domain Eukaryota; kingdom Metazoa; phylum Chordata; class Mammalia; order Primates; family Tarsiidae; genus Cephalopachus; species Cephalopachus bancanus. The sequence goes on along the minus strand of JAPVLO010000291.1, from coordinate 1,978,396 downwards.
TGCAGAAACCCTGCAGGCTAGGAGAGCTTGGAGCCCTATCTTCAAAGTCCTAAAAGATAAACAATTTCAACCAAGAATAACCTACCCGGCCAAGCTAAGCTTCATCAGTGAGGGAGAATTAAAATCTTTCCCAGATATCCAATCCCTAAGAACTTATGCTGCCACCAAACCATCTCTACATGAAACACTTAAGAAAGTACTAAACACAGAAGAAAAGGAAAAAAGAACAACATTCTCCTCAAGAGTACAGGGAAAAGAATAAAATATACACGATCCAACCCCAAAACCAAAAGAAAGACGAAAAAAAAAAAAAGAAAAAAGAAAAAACCAAGCGGAAGAACAACAACTCAATAAGAACTCCATGATAGGGACGAACTCTCACATTTCAATAATTAGTCTGAATGTGAATGGACTAAATGCACCACTGAAAAGACATAGAATGACAAAATGGATAAAATATCACCAGGCAACAATATACTGCCTTCAAGAGACCCATCTCACTAGATAGGACATACACAGACTCAAAGTAAGAGGATGGGAAACAAATTTTCAGGCGAATGGAACACAAAAGAAAGGAGGAGTCGCGATCCTAATTTCAGACAAAATACCATTTAAGCTATCAAAAATTAAAAAAGATACAGAGGGCCACTACATAATGATAAAAGGTTCACTCCATCAACAAGAAATATCTATCCTAAACATATATGCACCCAACATAGGTGCGCCAACATTCATAAAGCAACTTTTAGGAAAACTAAAGAAAGACATTGACTCTAACACCATAATAACTGGGGACTTTAATACACCACTCACAACCTTAGACAGATCATCAGGACAAAAAATCAGCAAGGAGATCTGGAACCTCAATGAGACTCTGGACCAAATGAACTTAATTGATACCTATAGAACACTCCATCCAAAGACCACAGAATACACATTCTACTCATCACCACATGGAACATATTCTAAGATCGACCACATAATTGGACACAAATCAAGTATAAGCAAATTTAAAAGGACTGAAATTCTACCAAGCACCTTCTCGGACCACGGTGGAATAAAAATAAACATTGACACCAACAAAGTCACCCCAAAACCCACAAAGACATGGACACTAAACAGCATGATGCTAAATAACTCCTGGGTCAATGATGACATCAAAACAGAGATCAAAAGATACCTGGAAACAAATGAAAATAAAGAAACATCTTACCAAAATCTCTGGGATGCCTTAAAAGCTGTAATAAGAGGGGAATTTATATCCCTACAAACACACATGAGGAAAATGGAAGGAACAGAAATTAACAACCTAACAAGCCACCTAAAGAGCTGGAAAAGCAAGAGCACAAAAACCCTAATTTCAGCAGAAGAATCCAGATCACCAAAATAAAAGCCCAAATCCAGGACATAGAAGACAAAAAGCTAATAGAAAAAATCAATGAAACAAAAAGCTGGTTCTTTGAAAGAATAAACAAGATCGATGGTCCCCTAGCTAGACTGACCAAGAAAAAATGAGAAAAAAACCAAATAAGCACAATCAGAAACACAAAAGATGAAGTCACATCTGACCCTGAAGAAATACAAAAGATCATTAGAGACTACTACGTACACTTGTATGGAAACAAACTTGAAAACCTTAAGGAAATGAAGGATTTCTGACATCACACAACCTACCTAAGTTGGAACAAGAAGAGATTGAGACCCTAAATAAACCAATAACAATCAAGGAAATTGACTACGTAATAAGAAAACTTCCTACAAAAAAAGCCCTGGTCCAGATGACTTTCCAGCAGAATTCTACAAGACATTTAAGGAGGAGCTGATACCAATCCTACTGAAGGTATTCCAGGCGATTGAAAAAGATGGAATGCTCCCCAAATCATTTTACGAAGCCAACATCACATTGATACCGAAGCCAGGTAAAGATCCAGCAAAGAAAGAGAACTACAAGCCAATATCTTTGATGAACATAGATGCTAAAATTCTCAACAAGATCCTAGCAAACCGGATTCAGCAATACATCTCAAAAATCATCCATCATGACCAAGTAGGCTTCATTCCTGGGATGCAAGGCTGGTTCAACATTCGTAAAACCATAAATGTTATTAAATACATCAACAGATGTCAAAACAAAAACCACATGATTATATCATTAGATGCAGAAAAAGCTTTTGATAAAATCCAGCACCCCTTCTTGATAAAAACCCTTGAACATCTAGGCATACGGGGAACATACCTCAAAATAGTAAAAGCCATCTACGAGAAACCCACAGCCAGCATACTCCTAAATGGACAAAAATTAGAACCATTTCCCCTGAAAACTGGAACAAGACAAGGATGCCCACTCTCACCCCTCCTGTTCAACATAGTATTGGAAGTCCTGGCTCGAGCAATCAGAGAAGAGAAGGCAATCAGGGGTATCCAAATAGGAAAAGAGGAAGTCAAGTTATCTCTCTTTGCAGACGACATGATTGTATACCTTGAAAACCCAAGAGAATCTGTCAAAAACTTCATTACACTGATAAAGACCTTTGGCAAAGTCTCAGGATACAAAATAAATGTACAAAAGACAATCGCATTTCTTTACACCAATAATAAACAAACAGAAACCCAAATAAAAAACACTATTCCATTCACAATAGCCGCAAAAAAAATGAAATACCTTGGCATCTTCCTAACCAGAGACGTGAAAGACCTTTACAAGGAAAACTACAAAACAATGCTCAAAGAAATCAAAGTTGACACAAACAAGTGGAAAAATATCCCATGCTCATGAATCGGAAGAATCAACATTGTGAAGATGTCCATGTTACCTAAGGCAATCTACAAATTCAATGCAATACCCATCAAATTACCAGCAACATTCTTCTCAGACCTAGAAAAAACAATGCAGGAATTCATATGGAACCACAAACGTCCAAGAATAGCCAGAACAATCCTCAGCAAAAAAAAAAACAAAGCAGGTGGTATCACACTACCAGACTTCAAACTTTACTATAAAGCTACAATCATCAAAACAGCTTGGTATTGGTATAGGAACAGGCATATAGATCAATGGAATAGAATTGAGATTCCAGAAGCAAAACCTCAATTTCTCAACCAACTCATCTTTGACAAAGCCTCCACCACCTACCACTGGGGAGAGGAGAACCTATTCAGTAAATGGTGCTGGGAAAACTGGCTGACCACATGCAGAAGATTGAAACAGGATCCCTATCTATCTCCATGCACAAAGGTTAATTCCAAATGGGTCAGAGACCTAAATGTAAAACCTCAAACCATAAGAACCTTAGAAAATGAAGGAAAAACCCTCATGGAAATCGGAACTGGCATCCAATTCCTGAACAAAACCCAAAACCCACAGCTCATAAGAGAGAAAATAGACAAGTGGGACCTTATTAAACTCACAAGCTTCTGCAAAGCCAAAGAAACCATCAAGAGAGCAGGGAGACAGCCTACAGACTGGGAAAAAGTATTTGCCAACTCCAGGTCCGACAAAGGCTTAACATCCTGGATCTACAAGGAACTCAAACGTGCTGAAAAGAAAAAAACAAACAACCCCATTATAAAATGGGCAAAAGATATGAACAGACACTTCACAAAAGAAGACATCCGAGCAGCCAACAAACACATGAAGAAATGTTCAACCTCACTAATCATCAGGGAGATGCAAATCAAAACCACACTGAGATACCACCTAACCCCAGTGAGAATGGCAATTATCAACAACTCAAAAAATAACAGCTGCTGGATAGGGTGTGGTAAAAGGGAACACTTCTACACTGTTGGTGGGAGTGTAAACTAGTGCAACCTCTGTGGAAAGCAGTGTGGCGATTCTTAAAAGCTCTAAATACCAACCTCCCATATGACCCCGCAATCCCCCTACTGGGAATACATCCTGAAGTACACAAATCACTCTATAAAAAAGATACCTGCACACGCATGTTTATCGCAGCATTGTTCACAATAGCAAGAACCTGGAAACAGCCATGCTGCCTGTCAAAAGAGGACTGGATTAAAAAAATGTGGTACATATACACGATGGAATACTACGCAGCCATAAAAAAGAACAAAATCATGAATTTCACAGCAAACTGGATGGAACTAGAGTCTATAATACTGAGTGACCTCTCACAGAAACAAAGATCCGAGTATCACATGTTCTCACTCATATAATGGACCTTAAACATCCAATGCAATACTATACGAAAATGACTGACCGTACTGGGATACTATGGTGGGGGGAGGGAGATGGGATTAACAGTAGCAAATATCTATCTGGGTACGGGGAAACATCCCATATCAACAGGGTGTCTGAATGAAACGCAATTGTATACCTAACCCTTAACTGTACCCCACAACTTCACAATAAAAAAATAAAAATATATATTAAAAAAAAAGGAAACAAAAGGATTATTTTAACTGCTTGAGGAGAAAGATGGCAGGGAGGGGGCATAGGTGGCAGCTGGGATACTGTTAGGATACTGTTGTTTTAGTCTACCACGAAATGGTGATGGCATGGACTGTAGTGGTAAGACTGAAGATAGTAAGACTATGTTTAATCTGGAATATATTCTGAAAGTATAGTTAGAAAAATTCACTGATTGGCTTGATGGAGGTTGTGAGAAAGAGTTCAGAATCAAGAATGACTCTAAGATGTGTGTCCTGGGTTACTGGTGACTAATGATATCATCCCAGCCATCAGCAGCTCCAGGAGGAGCAGGCATGCAGGAGGAGATAAGGAGCTTGGTACTTTAGATATACAAGTGGAAATGTAGAGTAGATAGTTGACTGTGCAAGGGTTCAGGAGCTAGAAAAGCACACAGAGGAATCATAACTAGACAGATGGCAATTAAAGCCAGAGGCCAGCTGTGCCCATCTACAAAGTAAAGGCAGAGGACAGCTCTGTGTGTGGGTCAGTGGCATTCTAATATTCAGGTATCAAGAAAAGAATGATCCAGCAAAGTCAGCTGTAAAATGGGAGGGAAATCTAAGAACCAAGTGTAGGAGAATGCTTCATAAAAGGAGGGAGCAATCAACAGGACAGTGTTGTTTAGCAGTCCAAGGAGATGAGGACTGAAAGTTGGCAAGATTCTGTTAGAGATATGAGACATTGGCAAGAATGGTTCTGGTGAAAGACAGTAGATAAAAGATTAATTAGAAAGAGAGACAATGAAGCCAGGCTCAGTGGCTCAGCCTGTAATCCCGCGCCTTTGGGAGGCTGAGGTGAGTGGATTGCCTGAGCTCGCGGGTTCAAGACCCGCCTGGGCAGTGAGACCTCATCTCTACAATAAAATCAAAAAATCAGCGTATGCCTGTAATTCCGGCTACTCGGAAGGCTGAGGCGGAAGGATCACTGGAGCCCAGAAGGCGAGGCTGCGGTGGCCGGGAGCAGCCACTGCACTCCAGTCTGGGCGACTGAGTGAGACTCTAACTCAAAAAAAAAAAAAAAGAAAGGGAGACAATGGGTTGAAGCAGTAGAGATAGTAATCAGCTTTACTGAGAAGTTTTGCTATGAAAGGAAGTAGAATATGAGAGGTCGGTGGGAGAGGAGCAGGAGCTCAAAGAGGGATTTTCCCCCCCAAAGTCCAGTCTGCAGCCTAATATCCCCTGACTATTTATTGGCTATGATTGCTGGGGAAGTACTTGTCTTAGGATTCTCAGTTGTCCCTCTTTCTCAGATAAAATAGGAGACAGAGTTAGCCAAGATTGGCTTTTGCTTGTTGAGCAACCTATAACTTTTGATCTTCAGCCAAGTGACCCCCAAATTTCTTTCGTGGTTTTGGGTGCTCTGGGAATTTGGAACCAAAGTCACCATGTTGCTAAAGCAATTGACTATCACTGACACTAGGTACTTTGTCTGGAAGTGAGACTATCACTGCCAGCCCTAATGAGGATTCCACTGGGATTGATCATTGCAGCACTTCCAGGAAACATTGCTCGGGGTGTGAACCTGCTTGGCACATAGTATGATTGTTGCTTATCCCCTAATCCCTCCCTGAGGATGCAAGCAGAAGTTCTCAACATCCTCAATATTTAATCTGATGTTACCAGATGCTGACCTGAAGCATGGATATATTAAGTTATATATACATGTTTCAAAGCCAGAGAAAGGACCAAGTTAGTCTTGGGAAGCCACCCTCTCTGACCCACAGAGGATTGTTCGAGTGAAGTCTTTGTCCAGGGGAAGCACAAAAGAATGGAAAGGGAAGGGCAACCAAATACCACAAATATGGATAAACACAGTTCAAGTCCTATTATTAGGGGAGAGAAGGAGCTCCAGGACAGATATTTCAGCTCTACACAGGTCAGCATTCCTGCTGTTTCAATGTGAAGTCTAGATCAAGAGGAGAAGAGGAAGCAGACAATCACAGTGTTTAGGCTTGAATAATATTGGAGATGAGGGCTTGCTCACCAAGCTGGAGAAGGTACTTGCTGCTACGCCTTCTTGATCTAATCCTAGCTTGCAGGTGACTTCTCGAGTATCTACCCAAAATGCTTCTCTTCAGAGTTCTTACAAACCTACTGTCATTTGTCCCCATTCCCCAGAGGCACCACTTTTCCTGGAGAGGGAAAAACTCCTTGACTGATTGGGCACATGGTGTAAGATGGGGGGATTCAGAGATAACTGGCTCCATCCCTCTTTGCATCTGTTTTCTACCCAGTACTCATGGCTCTTGAGAATTTGGAGCAGCTTAGTGAGAACGACTGCAGTATTTTCCTCCATATCATTTTCCTTTCTTTGGCTTTGCTTCCAAGTGTCCACATTCAACAGCCCCTGTTCTTCTCTTGAACGGTCACATTCCTCAGTGTATTGACATGTCTTCTCTCTGCATCACAGCATTTTCCTAGGGCTCTTGATTTTGGTCACTCAGGTGTTGTCATGGCAATGACATCCTCAGTAGAGTGGCACTGCTCATGTTGTCATGGTTATAAGGACCTCTTGATGGGAGCCCCACTTCATTGTTGTCACGCAGACAGCAGGAAGGAACCCTGGGACCTTTTGGCAAGCCTGGATTCTTAGGCTAGGAGCTAGCAGGCTGTGCCTGAAGATGCAGGTGGCTGTAATTAGAGAAACAGCAGCGGTCTAAAAACGGTTACACTATATTCCTGTGAGAAAAGGAATACTGGAAGAGGGCTGGTTCCTCATCATCACCATTCTCATCTTCTCCTCCTCTTCATCCTCATCATAGTATCTGATATTCTTATTGCAGGTTGGTAAGTGTTTTACAAGTGTTAATTCTTCAATTTTCCTGACAACCTTAGGATGTAGGTGTTAATCTTGTTCTTTTGCAGATGAGGGAACTGAGACAGAGCTCACTTAGCTAACTTGCTCACAGACACCCACCCCAGCATGATATGTGGCCAAGACTTAATCAGGCAATTAGGTTGCAAAGGCCCAAACTCTGAACCTATTACTTGTTCTGTTTTATTATTAACAAGAAAAATCAAGATGCATCAGCCCAGTTACTGAAGGAGTGCTAAATTACATCATCTTTTTGGGGGCTACAATTCATATAATTTATAGTTTTACATCACTTTTAAGTTTTAAAATATTTTCTTTTTAAAAAAATATTTATTTTGTAGATACAGTATCTCACTATCTTGCCTAGGCAGGTCTCAAACTCTTGGCCTCAAGCAATCCTCCTACCCTGGCCTCCCAAAGTATTGGAATTACAGGCATAAAACATTTTCATTTGATCGTCTGATTTCAACAACCATATCAGGTTATTGTGACTGTATTTTATAGATGAGAAACCAAAGTTTTGAGAGTCTGTAGCTTCCCAAGGAGGCTTGACTACTAAACTGTGTTAGACTAGATCTGAATTCATGATAATATATACATTCAGAAGGTAGTGTTTTGTTATGCTCTATTAAATATCATATCATGTTATATGGCTCAAAGTTTAGCTCTGGAGAGGAGAGTGGTCTGACCATCTAAGATGAATGGTTAGTAATAGTCAGCTCTATGGAAAGAAGGAATAAATGGCCAGTCTCGGCCTGTTATTCACATTGCAACTTGCCCACTTTTGCCGTTATTATTTTGTGCCCTATTAAAGTAGCTACTTTTATCTATTACTGTATAGGCAGTAGAGTGGCAGGCTTTACTCCATGCCAAATGCATCACAGAATTTGTACTGCTTTGAGCAAGTCATTTAACCTGTGTGGGAGAATCCCAATAGAAGGTTAATTATAGCTCTGTGTCTAATTTAAATGACAAACACAAATAAGTTACTTAGAAGCTGGCCTCTAAGAAAGTACAGCTTTTAAGCTAGAGGAAGTTCAGGCCCAAGAGTTGATGTATCATCTCCTTCAAGTACAAGGAGATTGATTGGAGGCGGACGTGTGAAGTTAATAAAGATGATAAAAACAGTAGTAACAAAGGCTTATTATGTTTTTATTATCTTCTAGCTCTTCAATTATATCAGCACATTTATCTTTAGAGCAGGCCTATGAGGTAGATACTAATATGATCCACATTTGACAAATGAGGAAAGTGAGGCACAGAAATGTTCAATAACTTGCTGAAGGTCAAGCAGCTAGTCAAAAGCAGAACTGGGATTTGCACCCTAGCCCCCTGGAACTGTCTGTAGGTATCATATGCTGTCTTTCCTAAACATGGACTGGGTTCAGGAATTGGGCCTGAAGTTCACTCATAGGCATGATGTGATAAACTTAAAGACCTGAGTTCTGATTACAAAACTGTCTAAGCAGCATTCTCTGGGGCACTTTGCCCACCCTCTCTGAGCCTTAATTATCTCTTCTGCCAAATGAGGACCGTGACAGGATGTACATTCTGGGCTTGTTGTGACAATTACATGAGGTAATCCCATGTAAGTGCATGCACTGGGCCTGGTATAAAATAAATGCTTAGTAAGTGACATCAGTGTGGTGATATGACAGGTAGTTCACAGAGTGAGCCTTAGAGTTGGTCAGTCATCACTGTCCTGGACAATATCTCTTTTTACTTTTAAAGATGAACATACTGTTCATAACACTGAGTAGTGTCATGTGTGGCAAGCTAAGATGTGAATGTTTATCTTTAAGGTCTTTTCACAATACCCCAATTTCCTGTAATGCAAAATTTGGTCTATACTATTTTTAAATGATTCTTGGTACAAGGGCTACCATTTCCTTTTGACAGCCTTTCTCAGAGCCTCTGTGTTCCCTCAAGTCAAACCCTTTGACTCTTGTAGGTTCCAGTGGGTGGTGGAGGCTTATAATTAATGTCCAATGAATGGAGGTAGCAAATGACTGTTTGTTGTCTTCTTAACATCCTTTCTTTTCCGGGTAAAAGAGTAATTCACAATTAGCAGCATCCAATTTGTATAGAAACAGAAGTTTAATTAAGGTAGTAGAAAGTAACTGAAATTTAACTTAAAGTAATACTATGATCAAGGTTTTAATAAACAGAGACACAAATGGACACATTCTTATTTCTACTCTAAAAGGACACTTTATCTGGTGTGTAATGGTTCTGTCTCAAATTGAGATAGGTTCTTGTCATTTCTGGGTAAACAATGTTCTAGCCACATTACCCTGAGTAGATTTAGCTCTGGGCTATGCGCTATCAGTTATGAGCTGGATACCAGCCTGCCTGATGAAGAGCCTCTTTTGTCCCCACTTCCAAAAATAAAAATTAAAAAAGGAGCTTGAAAATAGGGTCGGTGTTGTCCACAGGCCTTGATAATATCAAGATGTTGCAGTCCTCATGTGGTACTTACACGTCATCTTTGAGGATGCTTCCATGTGTCTTTTCACATGAAAACTCTTCTTTGCCTGGCTGATCGATAGGGCAGCCCAGTGGGAGGAGACCCGTGTGCCGCCCTCTAGGCGGCGTGGCTGCCAAGTGAGTGGAAGGCAAAGTAGGAGAGCCAGGAGGTTCACAGCAGTGTCTCTTTCAAGATCCAAGTGAGATACAAAAGGGAATTAAAAACTTCATGTGGCGTTGTTGTCACTCTACCCATGTCTCGCCTCGGAGAGTTCTACAGCTGGAGAGTGCTGCGAATTCAGCCCTTTAGAGCTATTACAGTTCATATTGACTATAAACTTCCCACTGTGCGAATAAAGGAAGGAAGGTGCTTGCCAAGCGCTCAGAGGGGCGGATGTGAGTTATTTCACCATCTGATGATATACACCATGTTGGGAAACATTAGGGGGAGAAAGGAAGGAGAAAAGAAAGCAGAGTGTGTCAGGAAACTGGCAACTGATCATGCAGTAGTCATGAATGGCGCTCAGATCCAGGCACATTGGTGGGACAGGATGAGCCAGCAGCGAGTCACCGTTGCAGCTAGATTGTCTGTGGTCTATACTTGGGGAAGGAAAACTTTTAACCTGATATCCCAATTCACACAGGATGAGAGGAGAGGGCAGGAAGTACTGGAAAGTGAGGAGCACTTTGGTCAGAACACTTGGTTTTTCTCTCTGCTCTGCCAGTTACTAAGTGGGTGACTCTTAACAAGCCAATTAACCTCTCTGAACCTCTGTTACTTCATCTGTAAAATAGGATCAGAATATGAAGATTAGCAACAATACATTGCAGGTGCTCTGTAAACAAGAACACGTTTTGCAAATTGTCCTTTGCTGAAAGTTCTGTATTAATCATGCGTATTCTCCAGGGCAATGCCAAGAAAATTTAAAAGGCAGAGAGAAGAGGTGTGAACCCGCTACAGAGCAATCTTCTAAGACAAAGATGTTTTTACATTTTTGCAACACAAACTTAAAAAGCAAATAATGTAACTGGTGTTTACGACCGTTGTTATAACAACAGCAATTATAATTTGTTCTCATTATCTTTTGTTAAGTCTTACATTTATTTATGCAGCACAATTAATCCGAAAGTTCACCTAAGCATTTCACAAATGCTACGTGGAATGGAGTCCAAGCGAGTGAAGAGGTTTGACTCTGGGACTAGTTTTAAAAGAGTAGAACATTAGAACACAACCATGAAGTACAGGAATCAAAGAGGATACTACAGAGAAAAGTCACATTCGCATTGGTGCTGGTTTTAGAATTGGGCCAGGATCCTTGAGTTCCAAGGGATCCAAGGATCTCAAAGCCAATGCCGGCTCTCTTTGTCTTATTTCACAGCACTGGTGATCAGCAGATTAAGGCGGGTGGGCCAAATCCAACCTGCTGACTGTTTTGAACAGCTCAGAAATTCTGTCAGCTGATTCCGTCAGCTCAGAATAAATCTTGTCTTTTTAAACTGTTGAAAAACGATCAAAGAATAATATTTCATGAATGTACAGATTATCTGAAATTGAAATGTCCTTGTCCACAAATTAAGCTTTATTAAAACATAGCCACACCCATTTGTTTAAGGCTGCTTTTGTCTTATAACATCAGAGTTAAATAGTTGCAACTAGATCCTATGTATGGCTGGCAAAGCCTAAAATATTTCTCTTATGATCCCTTAGAGATATTTACCCACCCCTGCACTGCATGGTGACTGGTGCCTGAAAGTTTTGATCGCTGTTCTAAAAAATCTTATTTTTATCCATACTCCCTTCCTTGGAGCTCGTCCTCAGCATTCTGTGAATTTGTACTTATGGTAGTTCTACATTTTAAAGTTTATTTATTTATTCATTTTAAAGATTGGGGTGCAGTTGAGGATTAGGTACACAAGTGGTCATCGTATTGGCAAAGTGTGGGCCTCCCTTTAGTCCCCACTTGGTATTCTTCATATCCACTCAAAATGATGCCCGTTTCTCTGTCTTCTGAGGGTGACCCAATGCCACCCTCAAGGGCTCTTCCCTGGCCCTCACACTATGTTCTCCCCAAAGCTGTGGGTTACTTTGTACCTTGTTTTTGACTTCTGCTACAATAGGGCTTTTATTTATTTATTTTTAAGAGATGGGTATTGCTCTGTGGTCCAGGCTGGAGTGCAGTGGTGCAATCACAACTCATTGTAACCTTGAACTCCTGGCCTCAAGTGATCCTCCCACCTTGGCCTCGCCAAGCACTGGGCTTACAGGAATAAGCCACCACGCCCTGCCCAACAAGACACTTTCTTGCCCATGTCCTGATGAGTACTTCCCTTACTTTCAAGCTATTCTATATGCCACCCACTTTGCCCTTTCTACAGTCACTTTTGTTTGGGGGTTAATAAAAATCTAGCCCTTGGTCTGAATCTCTGGTGTTTTTAGTTTAAAACATGCTTCCTACTCCATCGTTGATTCTGATTCTACCTATGGGAAAGTTTGTTTTTAGATGTTGGTGCTGGGTTTTTGTTTGTTTGCTTATTTTTTCCTGCTGCATAAAGCACTAGGGTAGCATCATGAGTCTGCTTTCACTAGTACTGCCTTGAAGGTGGGCATCATTTTCCTGAGAGAAGCACATTTGCATTAATTAGCACCTTCCACCCAAACATGTCATTGTGATCTCCTTAGCTCTGCTGGCTTCAAATCCATATTTGGCCATCATCAGCACTACTCTCCACATCTCCCAGCATCCTCCCTATTTCTGTCTGGAATTCATCTGTAGCACTAAGTTGATTTGTGAAGCATAGGTGGCAGGCCTTACGTTTACTAGAAGATCATGGTCAAATGAGTCTTACCCAATTTACTTCATTCCTTTTGAGTTCCTTAGGTCTCCTAGAGACCTTTTAGAATCCCATCATTTCAATTTCATAGTTTCAAAAATACTTCACACATTATAATAATAGTGATTTGAACAACGAGAGAAAAGGATCATTCTGCCATAAGATTTCTTTTCTACTGAGATGGACTTTGAAATTATGTCACTCACTTTCAAAAGTGAATTCCAATCTTTACATCAAAAACTTAATTAGTGATTATTGCTAACTGTGGGAAATACAGGTGTCATTTATATTCCTCGTCATTTTTATTTTTAAAAAGCATAATATGTGTTTGTGACAATGTTGCAATAATAAACTTAATCTTTAGAAATTGACTTCAATTTTCAATTCCAGTAAGATATGCTTGGAAGAGATAGAATACTGAATTAAGAAAGGCTAGGCCTTTGGTGAACTACCAGGAAGCACATCATACCTTGGGCTAATTCTAACCTTAGGACAAAGACTGTGTTTATTAATACAATTCCCTTCTTTTCTGTGATTCATAGAGCTCCACGTGTCTTACAACTCCATTTTCAGAAGTCAGTGTCATGCCATTCTCTAGTTGTTGTCAATGGGATACATTCTGGAACAAAGCCCAGATCCTAAAGTCAACCCACATGGGTTGTCTAATGTAGAGGTAGTCATCCCTGCTTCCATCTTCATTAAATACCATTAGAATCATCTCATGACCCCTCAGGGGAATGAGAAATGCTAGAGTTCTCCTATGATGCAGCAGTAGGAAGCGGAGTGTGTTATCAAACACCCATCAGGTTATAATTGCCTGTGTGTGTGTGTGTGTGTGTGTGTGTGTGTGTGTGTGTGTTTAGTCTCTATGTATCTCTAGCCTTCAGACTGTTCTTCCTCTTGTGTTGTAGTTAAACTGGATTGAAAGGTAGTAACATTTTAGAATTAGCAGATGCCTAGACTTTAGTACTTTGTTAGCACTGAAATGGTAGAAAAAACTTGTATCAGATTGAAGTTTTTTCTTTTTCTCTGTTTTGCCTCTCCCTGTGTACCACTAAATCACTTTTATACCTTACAAGAGTCCCTTGAGCTTTTTATCAATTAGCTGAGTTCATTTATGCTGCACCACATGGGCTCAGAAATTGTCCCCACTAGAAGAACCAACATCTCACAGAGTCAAGTGTTGGGTTGATTTTCCAAGATGGTTCCATGAAATTCTATATGTGCCTCTTTATAAGCCCATCATTAGTATTTTTGAAAGTGAATCCCCTGGGAAACTTTATAACTAATTAATATTCACCTCTGCATAGATAGTCTACTTGGACAATATGTTATTTTTGACAAAGATCAGAACGACTAAGTATACATATTCCAGTAGTCAGTGATGCTGACATTGCTGAGAACCTTTCTAAAACATATCTCGTACAAATGCTTTAGAACTGGTCTTTAAAATTAACCATCAGCCGGGCTCGGTGGCTCAGCCTGTAATCCTGTGTTTGGGAGGCTGAGGTGAGTGGATTGCCTGAGCCCGCGGATTCGAGACCCACCTGGGCAGCGAGACCTCATCTCTACAGTAAATCAAAAAATCAGCCGGGCATGGTAGCGCATGCCTGTAATTCCGGCTACTCGGAAGGCTGAGGAGGAAGGATCGCCGGAATCCAGCAGGTTGAGGCTGTGGTGGCCGGGAGCGGCCACTGCACTCCAGTCTGGGTGACCGAGTGAGACTCCAACTCAAAAAAAAAAAAAATTAGCCATCAAATTTTTTGACTAACATATGTATACCTATATAATAAAATTATATAACTCATGATGCTTTGATTCAAATGTCTGCAAAATAAAACCTCTGCTTGAAAAATGATTTTATTCTCATTGAAATTATTAAAAACATCATTAGCTAACATTTCTTGAGCGTTTATGCTATGCCAAGCCTGTGCAAAGGGCTCTATGTTCTAGCATCACATTTAGTCTGTATAATAAGGCAAATGCCATTTTAATCTTAATTTTATGATAAGGATATTGAAGCTCAGAGACGTTAGGTGAGTTTTCAAAAGTCACATGGTAATAACTGTTGTAGTAATTTTTCATTAGCTCACATGGTATCTTAAAAACAAATTTTAATAAGAAGGAAAGCAGCACAGTGGAAAGAGAATCAACTTGGAATCAAACATGTGTTTCTGTCTGCTTAACATTTGTCAGCATGCTTCATTTGTAAGTGGGAATAACATATACCTCTGAAAGTAGGACTGCATAACTAGTTTACATCCATTATAGGCTTAATGGAACATTCATCATCAGCAGCAATGATTTCTAGTGTTGTTGGGATGAAATGATGGGGGGAGACGTATCTATACTTGAACCAACTTAGGTATGGACTGATCAATGAAAAGGCTTTGAATCAAAATCACAGACAGAAATGATGGAACCGCTATGGAAAGGCAGAGGACGAGTCAGACTGAACCAGTGGGTGTGGTAGTGTTCAAACATGCCCAAGAATTCCTTGAGATTCCTCACTTCAGTGGCAGTCTAATTCCCTTCCCTGGACACTGGACTGGCTCTAGTGACTCGCTCTGAAGAGTGGATGAGGTCAAAGCAAGGTTTGTAAAGTCCAAGTCTAGGTTATAAAAGGCCACACATCTTCTGCAGGTTTCTCACAAATCTGGGGTTGGCTGGGCTTAACCAGGCAGATCTTGCCAGGGTCTTTATGAGACTGTGTGTCAGAATGCGGCTGGGGTCCCCAGAGGCTTATAAAATTTGTCATGTCATCTTGCTCATAAATCTGGAATTGGTTGGACTTAAACAGGCAGATCTCACCAAAGTCTTGTATGAGGTATACTCACTGGGGAGCCTTTGGCCACCATGTAGGAAATTCATTTATCCTGAGGCTGCCATATGGAGAGAATCCATGGAGAGACCTCCAAGAGAGGGAGAGGCCAGGTCCAGTCCCCAGGCCCAGCCATTGGAGACTGTGTATGAAGAAGCCTGGAGAGGACCCCAGCCACATGCTGATGCACAGCCTCATGCAAGACTCTGGTGAGATCTGCCTGGTTAAGCCCAACCAATTCCAGATTTATGAGCAAGATGACATGACAAACTTTATAAACCTCTGGGGACCCCAGCCACATTCTCATGCAGAGTCTCATACAAAACCCTGGCAAGATCTGCCTGTTTAAGCCCAGCCAACCCCAGATTTGTGAGCAAAATGACATGACAAACATATAAAACTCTGTTTGAGGGCAGTTTGCTCCTCTGTGATAAACGACTGGAACTCAGTCACATCATATGAGGAAACGCTCTCTTAGATGTCATGTTGCCTTTTTGCTTCTCACCTTGGCTTCCCTTTCCCTCTGTACTTTCATCCTCTGTCCAAAGACAAGGTAGACCTAATGGTCTTGTTCCTTTCCAGTGGGGCCCTTCCATCGCCTGCAATTTTCCAACTGACCTCAAAGTTTTCCTTTTAGATCTCAGTATGTCGTGATGAGCCAAGAGTTTCTGTCAGACTTCAGGTAGTTCCCAGAGTCACAGAACCCTTACACTTTGTCCTGAGAATTTGCTTATTGCTCTCTGAGTCTTTGGACCATTAAACCTGTAAAAATGGAGGAAATTTAGAAAAGCCCATTCTGTAAAGGGATCTAGTTTTTCAACCCATATGTGGACATTCTTATTTCCTGGTGAAGTCACACTCAGTCTTATCAGCTCAGGCTGTGGAATGGAGGTGGAGATGGGATAGATCCAGTCAGGCCATCTTTCTGGAACCTATAGGAAGAGGCCTGAAGCCACCGTCCCTTTCATTCCCTGTTAGTCAGAAGTGGGACAAGTAGAAGCCTGGACATCCCCAGAGCCAGAGGGAAAAGTAGTCTGGGACTTCATTGTCCCTCTCAGCCAGTCCCAGACCTTGACTCTGAGGAAACTCACTGAACCCTTTCAACAGGCTTGAATTCTGTCAGCAACCCAACCATCCCCTTGTTTACTGTTGAAATAATTACTACTTTGCCATAATATTAGCTCTGAGCCGTGACTCCATTACCATTATCACTGGAATATTACCCATTTATTATCTCCCAGCAACCCTGGAAGATGAATACTGGGCTTCAGAGACCAATTGTTTTACGGCAGACAGAATCTTGGTGTGCATTGTTTAATGAGGTAAACTACATTACAGCCAGCGTTAATTTGGCTGCAGTGCACTCCACTAAATCACTCTTAACCTGTAAATCTGCCACTGTTTTTGATGTGCCCTTAATCAGTGAGGATGGGAGACATCCTTTGAGAAGGGATTGAAGCTGAGGAGGAAAGGAAGAGAAAGGGCAAAGGTGAGCAAGCCTCGTGTGCACGATAAGAAGGACTGTGGCAGAATCGGGGGGGGCAGGAATCAGGAGGAGGAGGTGGGTAGGTCACACACATCGTCTGTTTTTTTGGTACAAAATGACTGAAAAGATGCCAAGGTGATGTGACCATTTAGATATAATCCTTGTATCTCCTCCTCTAGGCTCAGAAGTTATAGGTCCATGGAATCCATTTTCTGACCATTTTTAGCTTGTTTCTTCTATTTGGTGTCTTCAGAGTGACCACAGCCACCCACAACAGACAGATAATGAGAAGCAGAAGCCAGAGCTAGACAAATGCGATTGTCTTGGCATGAGAGGTGGGGGAGCCTCCCAGAAATACAGGGCTCTGGCCACTTGCTGAGTGCACAGAGCCTGCACAGGGACTCTCAGTGCTTGGTGCCTGAGAGGAAACACAAGGGGAGACACACCAGGGAAACAGAAGATGAAAGGAGCTCTGCAAGAAACCTCCCTTGTCACCTACATCTTTGCTTCTCAAGCTGAAGGATGCACATAATCACCCGAGGACCTTGTTAAAGTGCAGATTCTGAGTCAGCAGGTCTAAGGGAGGGCTGAAAAGTCTGCATCTCTAACTGGTTTCCAGTTGATACAGACACTGCAGGTCTACACACTGACCACACTCTGAGCAGGGAGGACTTACTTATTTTAGCAGAAGGAGTGTTGCCTAAGAAATGTCTGCACTGGTTTGTTCAAAATCATGCTCCAAGCAGTCTAATAACACAGCAGCATAGTTACCATTTCAGGGTGGATAAATAGAAATGTATTGCTTTTGCTTCATCAAATGCTGACTACTTCCACACAGGTCCTCAGGTGAACGAGGCACAGAAACTTCTCAGAAAGAATATCCCAGGTACAGTAGACAGCATGGACACTGCCGTAAGTTGTGCCTTCAGTTTTTAGGATGAAGAGCATTGTAGTCCTGAAATGTCCCAAGAAATTACTTTTATATTAATAATTAAGAAAGAACCAAAGTAATGTAACTATATCTTAGGACCCTTGAAACCCTATGTAATCTTTTTTACATTTTCTGCTATACCACTTTTGAGTTTCCCAAAGCCTCTCTCAGTTTACCCTTGTGTTCATCTTCCCAAGCACCATCACTGAAATTAACTGAGAGAGGGAAAAGGAGAGATGCATGGGGGGGTAGAAGAGGGTTTTGTGATTTATAGGTAATCTCAGGAGCAACAGAACCTGACAGACAGTATAAATGGGAAATATCTTTTACTGTACATCTTTCCTCCCCAAACTTCTTAAAGTTATTATTAATTATTATTATCTCAGAGCATACATATGAAATATAAGGGGTATGTGTACATGCCTGCACATATGTGTGTTTTATCCTTTACAACAGCAGCATAACAATAATTTTTATTTTAAAATGTAATTATAATTAAATAAAAGGAACATTACTCATTTAATGTCCCTTTGTCAATCAAACTATCTCACTAGTGTGTGGGTAACATTTATATAATCGATATTTTCCTCATCCATCCATCCATCCATCCATCCATCTATTCATTTATCTATCCTTCCATCTATCCATTCACCCATCCACAGTCAAATACTTGGCATCTGCTAGGTTCTAATAAAGCTGAAAAAATACATCAATTGGGAAAGTAAAGATGAATGAGACATGATTCCTGCCCTCAAGGATTTCATAGTTTAGCAGACAAGACAAGGAGATAAATAATTTTGTGTGATACTATCTGATATATTTTAGTCCTTCCCTCCTTCCCCCAACTCTACAAGCTGTTTTCTCTGTGGAGATGATCTCCAATTATTTTTATCAAACCATAAACAAAAGGAGGAGTAGAATTCAGCAGAAAGCAAAGAGTATAAACTGGACATAATTTTGAAAAGGTGGTTGTAACAGTCTGCTTGAAGACTCTCTAATATAACTGCAACTCCAGCTCTTTTATTAGGATTTGCAATTTTCAAAGTGGGCATTACTAACCTGACTACTCCGTCTCAAGAATGTTTTCACATATTCCAATGAAGGACTGTTTTGTTCCAAACATGGAGGGAACCTTTAGCTTAGGGAGCAGAGAGCAATAGTTCACTAGAGACTACATATTTAAGAGAAGAATATCATCCTGCTGCTGCCTTGCCAATAGCCTTGTTCAAGCAATCAAGAGAGGGAGACTGTACTGAAGAAAATGTATTCAAAAGAAATTGAGAGATAAGGGAGTGAACTTAGAGAAAAAAATTCAAACACTTAGAGATATGTCATCAACAAAAGGCATATTGGCATACCAAAGTGGTAAACTGAAGCAATTACAGAAATACTGGGGAGAGGGAAAACCCAGATATTTCTACAGATTGAGCATCCCTGACCAGAGAATCCAAAATAAAAAATACTCCAAAATCCAAAACATTTTGAGCACCAATATGATGTCACAAGTGGAAAATTCCACATCCGACCTCATGTGACAGGTCACAGTCAAAACACAACCAAAACTTTATTTCATGCACACAATTATTTAAAAATATCCTATAAAATTATCTTTACCCTATGTGTATAAGGTGTACATGAAACATAAATGAATTCCGTGTTTAGACTTGGGTCACATTCAAAAGATATCTCATTATGTGTATGCAAATATCCCCAAATCTGAAAAAATTTAAAATCTGGAACACTTCTGGTCCCAAGCATTTTGGATAAGGGACATTCAACCTGTATTAAATGTTAAATGTATTAAGATATCTGCCTTATAGAGACTTTAATGTACACACACACACACACACACACACACACACACACAAAATGGTGCCCAAAAAATGTACACACATTTTTAAAAAGGAAAACTGGATTAAAATTGTAATATTCAATATATATTGGTAACAAAAGATGCATACAAGTCCGGTTTGACTTCTGCAATTACACATTGCTACTGTAATTCAGCTTCTAAAAGTAATACATGGAAAACATCTCCTAAGATATGTGTACTTTTTTTGGGTATCCCCTGTATCTATTTCAAATATAACAAATATGTATACTTTTCCCTTTTGGCAACACGTATCTTATATAGTTGATAATCAACTATATGACTAGAGCTCTGAGACTGAATCAACCATTTCTACTGAATAGTTACTATATGTTGGATACAGTACTATACAATTAAATATAATATTTAGTCTTCATCCCCTCCTAGCAGTGCCGTTCAGTGATGTCTAGTTATATGATCCAAATTAACTAATGGGATGTTTCGGTTGTTGAGCTGGGACATCCAATAAGAGCAATTCAAAGTTGTAAACAAAAACAGTACCCTTTGGGTAACTGGCTCTGTCCCAGGGTCATCATCTATTGCCATGGCCTACCCCACATGGCATGTATCTCTGTAAAATGAAGCTGATAATGAATTGTTTCCTACTCCTAATACTAAAAATATTTGTGATCTAGATTTAGAGCCTCTAGAGTCTTACTTAAGAGCTATCATGAAAATGCCCAATTATTTTGCATGTGTTTGTAAACAAGCCTTAATTCCACGAGTGCGCTTGGATGCACCCTCCTGTCCTGCTCCCTGATTTCTAGTACATTCATCAAGCCCAATTGCCCACACACAGTAGATTCCTCTGTTAAGAAGCAGTATTTGGGAGGAAAATATTAACTAGCCTTTGTTGTGATGATCTCAGTATGTGTGTGCTTGTGTTTGCTCTCCCTCAGAGGCAAATTGCTGTGGGTAAAACCTGTATTGTGCTATCAGATGCAGTCCCAGCTCCATTTCACTTTACAGTGGCAGAATAGACTGTGGTAGTTTGATACGATCTCCTTTGGCTACTTTTCTCATGTTTGTTTGTCTTTCAGCTAATTGTCAGAATTCAGGAGCCAGCAGTAGGTCTCTCTGTCCTTAACCCCAGATCAGCTAGTGGAGCCTTTGCCATCCCGGGGAACTCTCTGGAAGTCAGGCTTTCTCTATTTGCATTATTATCTTTATTTATACACTCTCAAGGGAAGCCTCATCTTAACAAATAAAGTACATACAAGAAAATGACTGAGGTCTTCTTTTGGCTTCCCTGAAAATGAAGGATCAACCTGAGTAAATTCTCCAAGCTTCTCCAATTGTAAAGACAAATGTTACATTAGGAAAAAAAAGGTCCTGCTTCGTTAAAAAGTGGGGGAACAGGGCACAAGTGGAAGAAAGGGAGAACAGCAAAGAAAGATGTCATTTGGGCATCTCACTTGCCTTTCTTCTATCCTGGTTATCAAAAGAGCACAGAAATCACCTGTTCCCTTTCCTCTCTCTCAGATGCCATCAGACCCAGTCTGGGCTGGGTTTGACTGGGTTCCCATGGTCTGAGTAGGTGCACTATTTGAAAGTGAAGCAAGAGCAGCCCCTGAGTATCTGAGATTCATGAGATCACTCCACAAATTAAAACCTTTTATCAGTCTCTAATAGCTGTGCAAACTAATTATACTTTGGCCAAACTTGGCCAATGACTCCCCCGAGGTATTATTATAAAATTTTGAGCTTGGAAATACGTCCCCATTCTGTCAACATCAGGTTGTTTCAGCTACAGAAATCGAGCTCCAGCTCATTTTAGTTTGTATGATGTGCTTTGCATAAACTGTGGCATTTTGCACTGGTGTGGCAGGGAGAGAGCAGAGGGAGCACAGCTGTATTGGAAAACATACAAGGAATGTATATGATTTCAGACGCAGAGAATGGGTTTGAAGAAAAATCCAT
The DNA here is from genome assembly GCA_027257055.1 of Cephalopachus bancanus. Lineage (NCBI taxonomy): Eukaryota > Metazoa > Chordata > Mammalia > Primates > Tarsiidae > Cephalopachus > Cephalopachus bancanus. Next base: position 1,956,824 of record JAPVLO010000291.1, on the reverse strand, counting down.
TTTTGCCCCAAAACTTTAATGAGACTGCGGGGTTCTCACCTCAAGATGCAAAGGTGCTCACTCAACCATCAGAGTGTAACAGCTAACTGGGGACTAGAGGATATCACTTCCCTTTTCAATGTTTTTGGCTGTTCATGTGCGAATGAACACCTCTTACCAACAAATTGCTGTTCAAATCCTTGGTCAGGTTTTAGAACAAAGTCTGGAAGAGGGGGCTTTCTGGAAAAGCTTATAAGAAGTCGGTGACCTTGATTTTCCTCTGAGGATTCTTAGGTTCAAAATATCAAGAGGGCACACCTGATGTGACTCAAAGCATTTTTAAATTTGTTAGTCAAAAAATATTTATCAAACATACCCAGGCGATTTGGCATTATGAGAGGTATATGATGGCATTCATGGTACCATGTACACTAGTCCATCCCTTCCCTACTCTTAGATACTTAATCATTCTCTGCATGACTAACCTAGGAGAGCAGAATCCCTCTGCAGCAAATATGCCCTTCCTCATGCACAGAGCCCCATGACACAACCAAAATCAAAGAGAAGTGCAGAGTTTTCCCTCACACTTAGCCCGCCATTGGAGCAAGGGGCCAGGGAATGGGAGCTGATATTTGTTTTCTTTGCTGATGACCTTCTAATATGCCCAAGTCCCTTAGGACAGTGTGTTTTGACTATAGCTCAGGACTGACCATCTGCCTAACTTTTTGACCAAACCTCAGCCACTGGTGGAGTCAGAAAGCCTGGAGGGTCAAGGGAAGAGGAGGCTCCTGTCCAGTAGTCCAGAGGAGGGTTATGTGGCTGACATATTGGTCCACAGACCTCCCCTGCTTCCATCTCTGCAGTGTGGCCCAAGGCCTCACAGGTCCAGAGCAGAGCCAGGGGTTGTGGAACAGGGGGGCTGCCAGAGTTCAAACCCTCCTTCACTAAAGGGTCCCTAGGTTCATTTTTGTCTCTGCCATCTGCCATCCTATCTCATGGGCTCCCATGATGGGCTCATCAGGTTCTTGAATTCTTTCCAGTTGTCACTAATTACACTGCAGATTCGTAAATCATCCCAGGCTAGGACTGACAGGGAGAGAGATGGGCCCTCTGCCATGCTGAGCTTGGAGCTTGCTGCCACACCTCAGCAAGTACCCCAAGACAGGCCCCCATCAGTGCTTGATGCAGAAGAAAGGAGTGGTGAGTCACTGGGTCACCCCTTCTCGGGTTCAGCTCTGTCCCCAGGCTGTGTTTGCATTTGCATTTTCACCCCTGTACCAGGTCTCAGGCAATGCCTCCCTGACTGGAAGAGTGTGGGTACTGTGTCTCTCACTATAGGTTTTTGTGGCTGTGCGAGTATTAAAGGCAGCTGAAGGGAGAGGTGGTATTCTTTCATCTGGTGTTTGATAAAGTTGGGACATCACTTCTTAGTTTTAGTTAAGTAATACAGTAGATTGATTCATTAATTCTGGGACTGAGTCTAAAAATCTGCATTTTAAATATGTACTCCAGGAGATGCTTGGGTGGTGATTCAATACCCCACTTTAAGAACTACTAAACGATGAATTACACTTCACCTCTTTCTGGCTGTAGGCTGTCATTGACCCTCCTGTTTCTGGATTGAGTGGTGGTTTTTTTCTCAACATTACCATTCTAATAAGGACACAGATTTCTTCCGATAAAACCAAGCTAACCTCTCTATACACAGGAACTATGCACCATGCAGGTGCACATGACTGTCACTGGGAAAAAGCCTGTGACCTCTGGGACTTCTGCAGCCGTGGTGTGGTGGGCTAAGAGGGAGCCCCCAGCGCCCCTTACCCAACCGTTCACTGCACAGATTGCTGGCTAATGGGGCGGAGCTAGCTAAAGTGCCTTCTATTAATGGAGCAGAATATAAACAGAATAAAGCCTTCATTTCCCAGGCTGTGGTTTCATTATTAATATACTTTACAGTTCACAGGTTGTACGTTTGTGCCCGTGTTTTCTCAGCTGGTGTAATCTGCAGCTCCGAGTGAGAACAGTCATAAAATTTTCATTTCCAGTTGAATGTGCGTCCAATTCGCCGTGAAATGTTCTATCTGTCGTGAATATTAAGTGCACTGAAGCAACGGCTGCTGGATTAGACAGAGAGGTTCACCGGCCCCTCCCTGGCCTGTCAAAGGACAGAGGTTTGCTGGGTAATGGGTGGGACTTTCACAGAAAGCTGCGTGGTGTACAGTCTGTGTTCTTGTGGTTGCCTTCTGGAGCTGTGGTGGAAGAGAAGGAACAGGCCGTTGAGGCTGCAGAGAGGTCAGGAATAATGGAGAATGTGCACCGCGGGGCCAATAGAAAGCAATCAGACAGGAGGTGAAAGGGGACAGGAAGTTCAAGTGCAGAGAAGAGGAGTGGAGGGCAAGGTAATGCTGGGGCAGAGGTGAGGAGGCAGGGGATTGCAGAGAAGTGAGCAGGCCTGAGGGAGAGTGCGCAGGGGAGCCTGCTTGTCAGGCATAATATTAGAAAGAGCAAGCGGAGCATTTTATGCACGTGCCTTTTTAGACACATCAATAAAGTACTGAGGAGAGAGCATGATGGAGGAGGAACAGGGACAGGCTGGGAGCGACAGCAATTAGGGGAGCATTTCTGCTGGATGGCCTGCAGCCCTGGTGCAGGGCAGAGTGGCATCGGGGCTCTGTCCTAAGAACAAATGTTTCCTGCTGTCAGCTGGCCAGCAGTGGACATCATTTGCCTTCCAGCACTGACTTATTATCCTCCCTTCTTGCGCCACTACCTGTGCTCAGCCATGCCAGTGAATTCTTCCCCCCAAACTCTTTATCTCCTCTTTCTTAAGAGTTGCAGAATTGTGACGGTTTCAAGACTGCGACCACCCCCAATTATCCCCAGTCAATTTTTAAAGTCCCTTTTAAAGCGCTTTTAAAGGGAGCGCTTTAAAAGCCGGCATAGACAGGTGTAGGAAACATGAAGGAGTCCAGGCGCTGTGCCCCACCCAGTCAAAGCTCCTGCATAGGATCTTTTGTCTTCTGGGGTCAGCTGCCCTGTCCTGCAGGGGTTTGATGTGAGAACTGCCCCAGGCTAGAGGGGAATGAGAGGCAAGTAGAAGACTGAGCCATAGCTAGTAGAGTCTCATTGCCTCAGGCCCCCAGCCTCTTTGGCAACTGCGAGAGAGGCTGGCTGTGCCCTGCAGAAGAATCCCAGGAAGACACCAACTTTTCTTTCCCAGAGCTAAAGTGCTGATTCAGGCAGAGGGACCAGCCTGCATGTGCATGTGCGTGTGCTTGCGATTGTGTGTCTGTATCTATACCAACACAATTTGAAAGTCAAACAGTTAGTTCTACAACCCTTGGCTATTTACAGTTAAATCTCCCAAAGCCCGGTGAAATAGCAATGGTGATTTCCCTCCGTTATAGTTAAGGAGCGCTGCACAGCACAGGTTAAGTGATTTCTTCAAGGTCACAGAGCTGAACTCCTAGTGAATGCAGAATGAAACATCTTTATTCTGATTTGGAGCTGTGTGCATCCTCTCTCTCCCCCAATTATTGATAGTTGACTCCCTCTTTGTGATTTCCAGTTGTTTTGCTTTGGATAATATTCAAATAATTTTGTTTCTGAAACATGCACCTGCTGGGAGGAGTGAGTTGGGAGGAAGAAACTGAAAATGAGCTAGGCCAAGACGGTAAAGTGATCAAAGATGAATAATTTACCAAGTGACATCCCTAAACACATGTAGTTATAATCCAGGGACGAATTGTCTGTTTTATGCTGAGCCATGCTTTCACACAGTCACATACCTACTCACCTTAATTGCTAAGGGACATCTTGAGAACAAAGTCCAGCATTGTTCCTACAGCATGTGAGAGGCTTCCCTTCTGACACAGTCCCAAGTTTCATTTCCTGTCTCCAGTCCCAGGCTTCATTTCCTGTCTTTACTTACCACTATTCTGTAGTCTTTCCAGAAGACTCCAGACATTTAAGCCTTTGTAATGCTGTTCCCTCTGTTCAGACTATCACTCCATCCTCCCTGCTTTCCAGCCATGGTGCCCACCCAGAGTCAGTTGAAAGGCCCCTCCTTGAGAAGCCATCCTGGGCACCTGTTTTCACTTCCAAAGCTCAGCTCCTCCTCCTGGGATCTCCATGCACTTGGCATGTACACACTTCAGTCCCAGCATTCATCATCCTGTGGTTTGTTATCTATTTGCATGTCCAGCTCACATGCAAATTTTTCAGTGCAGAGACTAGAGCACATCCATCCTTGAGTACATATTCAGCTCAAAGCCCGGGAGCATGGGCTTTGGAATTAGACAGATTTGTGTTTCCACCCAAGTGTTGCCACTGAGGTGCCATGAAACTCTAGCTGAATCACATAACTGGCTTTGGCCTCAGTTTCCTTATCTCTAAAATGGAAATAATAATAACTTCCTCAGAGGCAGCTTGTAAGAAACCCGCAAGGAAATATATGAAATGGAAAACTTAGAAAGTTAAGTGCTCTATAAATTTTGGTTCCCTTCTCTTTAATGAATATCTCTTCTTCAACACTTGTTTATTGAGTGAATGAATAAATAAGAAAAAAAGAATTAAGTGCAAAATTGTTTGTTTCAGACTCATATTCTGCCAGAGATTCAGAAGGAAAAATGACCAAGAGGAAGTGTGGTCAAGGTCTTCAAGCAGTGATCCTGGATTTAGGGATAAGTGTCATTTGCTTTTGGATTTCAGAGATCAACCCTCTGCACGTTTGTAGTATCTTTCTCCTTTCCTCCTTTTCTTTCCTTCAGATTTCTCTTTTATTTCTCTCTCTCTCTCTTTTCTATTCTCTGACTTCTTTCATTTTCTGGCCCTGATAATTTAGCTTAAACTTGCTGCCTCACTGAGCTTTACCCCTGTGTTTCTTTAACCTTGAATTTGGAATAGTTAACCTCTAAGAAAGGTCATTTTCAGGTCTTCAGTCCTGGGATTTTCCAAGAGCCTCACCTTCTCGCCACAGGCCCTAAAGAGGTGGCCTGAAATGTCATTAAATAGTCACAGCCCAAAGCATCTAAACATGGGAGAAAATGGAGAAATTAAGAGAAAGTGCTCTCAAAATATGCATGCCTACTGAATCTTTAATTCCACCCCTTGTTGCTCAGAACTCCTGCCCTTAAACTGCATTCAAAATGAATTCTGCCAGTGTCCCATTCTCAGGGAGAGAAGGGAAAAAAACCATGCATCCTTCTCCTGGCTTGTCACTGTAGAGTTGAGATAATAATAGTCTTTTTCTGATCCCCTGAACTTTCCCATCTGCTTCATAAAACAATGGCAATTTTTTTTCCCTTGCTCTGTCTTCCTCTCTCTCTCTCTCTTTTATTTTTATCCTCCTACACTATAATTTAAAACTGTGGCAGTGCTATAGCCCTTGAGTTTTTTTCCTCTTTCTTCTTCCCTTGCTTTAATACATGACTGTTATTTAAAATGGCCTTTCATCTGAGCACCAGGAGGCTGCCTGAGCAAGCTGCCTTCTGCTTTTAGAGAAAGAGGGTAGGGCCAGTGTGGCCCTTGGTCTACTGCAGGACCTAGTTCCTGTCAGTACTGCCATGAAAATGAGGAGTGTTGTTTGTTTGTTTTCTTCTGAAAGACATTTTTGTAAGAAGTTAAATTTTGGAAATGCCTCTACCTCCAAAATGGCTATCCTGTCAAGCTGGTGGCCCTCAGTGGTCCACCGAGCATCAGATCCAAATAAAGCAATTTCAGCTGAAGGCAGTAAACTCAGTGTGCTGATAGATGCCAAGAGGGGGATGTTTGTCAGCCACCAGGCTCAGAGACTTTCAGCTGTTGCTCTGCAGGCTTTTCCTCAGCTCCTCTGCCAATCACACCATCCATATGCGTCTCTGCCTCAGCTGCATGGGCAGCGCATAGGAAGGGCTATGGCCAGAGGCTTCTTTCCCAGAGGAAATGTTATCTATTTCGGGGATCAAAAAGGAATGTGTCTGACACTGGTGTTTCCCACACCCGCACTGCAGCATCCCAGCCATGTACGGTCAGCTGCTAGTTTGGGGCACTTGGCTAGTTATTGCTCTGCTGGAAAATTCTCTGCACACTCTATGTCTCGGTATCAGTTAGGTTCCACGTATGCACCTGTACCACCGAAAGCAATTTTGGCCTGGTCTTTTCTCTCCAAGCTCTCTCCAGAGCCCCTTCCAAACTGGCATCAGCAAAGCAATCAGCTTCTAAATGATCTTCATGAAGGAACACACCATTGCAATAAAACCCCAGGGACAGAACAAAGCTGAAGACTAAACAATAATTAGTGTGACTATGGGTGTGAGACTGTGTGTGGGGGGGGTGTATATGAGAGAGAGTGGGAAGGTGTGACCCAGATCTCCTGGAGAGGAAGAGCATTTTGTTCTTGGGTTACCCAACCCTTCTGCCAGCTGGAGAAGGAATTCCCTAGAGATGACAGGGAGTGCCTATTCCCAGCTGATCTGCTAGGGCGGCCTCACACCTGCAGGAAGTAGATAAAGTTTTTTATCCTGGCTACAGTGGGTTGTTTCCTTGGCTGTGATGTCCAAAAGGACTGATGGCAAGATGTAGTTCCTGGACATGTGGTCTCTCATGTCAGGCTGTCAGATTTTAAATCCTTGGTGTCATTGTTTCAGTTTCTTTTTCCTTTTGGAACTCTCCTTTCCCTTAAATATTGGATATGATCCCTAAAACCATGTAGAAATATGAAGATGATAGAGAGTCTGAGAAGTCAGGAGCCAGTATTTTCTCCTGAATGTGACTCTCGCCCTGGAGTGGTGAAAGTCACGGCCCACAGCCAGATGCCTTTCCTTGGTTTTCTCTTCCACCTTTCAAAGGCTCATCTTGATCCATGGGGTCAGTATCTTTACATTCCTCTCTGACAGTCCAAGGAAGCCCAGAGTATTTTAATTTTGTCTATCTCCATTCCAACTTTATTGCCATTGCTGGGATATAACTTAATTAACATTGTATTTTTTTTAATTATATAAATTTTTTATTTTAAAATTAAAATTGTGGGGTACAGTTAAGGGTTAGGTATGCAAACATTCATTGTGCTGGTACCCTTGTTGATGAGGTATGCCCCCACTTCCCCAGACAGATATTGACTACCGTTAATCCCACCTCCCTGCCCCTCCCCCCCCCCCACAGTAGTTTCTTGCGACTGTCAATCCTTTTCTTATAGTATAAGGTAGTTGTTCTGGGCAAAAGATATGAATAGACACTTCTCAAAAGAAGACATATGAGCAGCCAACAGATACATGAAAAAATGTTCAGCTTCACTAGTCATCAAGGAGATGCAAATTAAAACTACACTGAGATACCACCTAACTCCAGTCAGAATGGCCATCATCAATAACTCAAAAAATAACAGATGCTGGAGAGAATGTGGCGAAAAGGGAACACTTCTACACTGTTGGTGGGAGTGTAAACTAGTACAGCCTCCGTGGAAATCAGTGTGGCGATTCCTAAAAGTTCTAAAAATCGACCTTCCATATGACCCCACAAACATTGTATTTTTACGGTATTGTTTTATATGATTTTCATTTAACACCTATTTATCACATTCTTTCTCATTATTTCTTCCTGCATCTCAGATCTTACATCTGGGATTTTTTTTTTCCTTCTGCCTAAATTATCCCCCTTAGGATTCTCTCTAAGATAGCTCTTAGAGTGGCATATTTTCTCAGCTTTTGTTTAGTAAAAATGTCTTATTTTGTCCTGGTTCCTGAAAGGTACTTATTCTGGATACAGAATTTTAAGTTGGAGGTCACTTTTTTTTCCAGCTTCCTAAGGAACATTTGATTTCCAATTCAACTGTCAATCTTATTTTTGTTTCCATAAAAATTATCTATCTTTCTTCCCCACCTCTAACAACTTCTGTTGCTTTCAGGATTTTTTGTTTGTTTGTTTTTGGTCTTTGGATTTTTGCAAGTTCTCTATGGTGCATTAGGTATAGATTTCTTTCTTTTTAAAAAAATTTTCTTGGGGTTTATTGGTGTTCTTGAACCTGTGGATTAATACTTTTTGTTAGTTCTGGAAAATTTTCAGCATTTTCTCCTCAAATATTGTTTCCCGTCTTCTTTTCCTTTTCTCTTCTGTTTTTGAGATTCTTCACTAAATAGGGATTAGACCTCCTCCCTTTAGCAATGCTCTTACACATTCTTTGTCATTCTTTATCTTTTTCTCCCTTCATTCTACCTATGGGATAATTTATTTATTCTTGTTTAACTTACAGTTAAACAATTTTCTCTTTAGTTGTATCTCATATTCTTTTAAGCCTTTCCATTTTTCTTTTTTCTTTTCTAGAAGTCCTGTTTTTACTTTTTCTCAAATGTGTTATTACTCTTCATAGCTTTATTTTCCAATAAGATTTATCAAGTTTGTCATCTATTTTTATATGTAAAGACAGTTGTTTTATTTTTTAATTTATTTTATTTTATTTTAAGAAGTAGGACACAATTCAGGGTTAGGTATACAAACGTTGATTAGTCAGGTACCCTTGCTGATGAGGTGTACCCTTCCCTCCCCTAGCAGTTTCCCTCAGCTGCCAGTCCCACCTCCCCTCCCCTGGCAGTTTCCCCTACTGCCAATCCTTTTCCTATCATATTATGATAATTGTTCAAGCCCACTTATGAGTGAGAACATATGGTACTCTGTTCTTTGTTTCTGTGATAGATCACTGAGTAAGACAGACTCTAAATCCATCCAAGTTGCTGCAAAGTCCATATGTTTGTCCTTCTTTATGGCTACATAATGTTCCATTGTGTATATGTACCACATTTTTAAAATCCAGTCCAGCTTCAATGGGCAACATGGTTGGTCCCACGTTTTTGCTATTGTGAATGGAACTGCAACAAACATACATGTGCAGGTATCTTTTCATAGAATGATTTGAGTTCCTCCAAGTATATTCCCAATATGGGAATTGCTGGGTCATATGGAAGGTCAATTTCTAGTTCTTTCAGAAATTGTCACGTTGTCTTTCAAAGAGATTGTACTAGTTTGCATTCCCACCAACAAGGACAGTTGTTTTATAATCTGTGTTTCATGATTCCATTATTTGACATACTTGTGAGTCTGTTTTTGTTGTCTATTTTATGATGTTCTCACTTTTAGTGTCTTGTTTTTTTGTGTACCTGGTTACTTTCTGGTCTGTGATGGTCATTGTGTGTGTTTGTATGTGTGTGTTTTCCTCCCAAATTGAAATAATTTGATAATTAAAATGAAAGTACCTTTTTTTTTTCAGAAATGATTTGTGTTTACTTCTGCAAAATGTCCGAGAGCTTTCTGTTCAGAACCATATCACACTGAATTAAGGGTCTCTGGTTTCCTAGGTAGCCTAGGTAATTCAAATCATAATACAATTTCTTGAAGGATGTTCATCTCTCAGTTCATGCTCATCTTGGGGATATAGCCTTCTGAGATCTCCACTTATTGTAGAGACTTTTTCCAATTAGACTCCCTCACTTCAAAAGGGTGTTGGGCTTTGATTCCTTTCCCCTGCTCTTTGAGATTGTCACATAAAGGCTCAAATTTGCCTGATTCCGCAAATGGCCTCAAGTCAAGAACCAGCTGGCTCTTGGTTCTTGTTTTTCTTTAATTTAAGGTCTGGTAATTCTGTACCAGGTAGGAAGCTCTTGGATGCTTTTAGAAAGATGTAAAGTGTGTTATCTAGTTCTTTTAGTAGTTTTCAGTGTGAAGGCTGGCCTGAATAACCTAATCCATTCTTTCTAGAAATAAGAAGATTGGTACCTTTTTAACCCATATCACCTTCCCATCTACAGATTGAAAATTTCTTATGTGATGGTAATATGCTTATGGGGAAAGAGCACGTCATGTGGAATTCACTGTGTTCCTCACTAGCTGTTAAACTTTATAAAAAGTGGTTATCTTTTGGTGTCACAATTTCCTTAGATGTGAAATGGTAAGACCTGTACTGCCTACCTCACTGTGTTAGTCAAAAGCTTAAATGCAATCATAAATTTGTGTGTTTTTGTTTGTTTATTTTTGTATTGATTCAGTGTGTATGAAAGTGCTTTGTGGGATACCATGTCTACTAAAAATATATTGGACTTGGAATCTGCATGCTTGTCAAAGAGGGTAGGGACAAAAGGCAAAAGTCAGGTAAGGAAGAGGGGCAGGGCCTCCTGTGACCTCTGGCTTCATCCATGAGAGGAAAAGCTTCAGACTAAAAGTGACAATGCTCAGGAGAGCCCAGATGTGCCCAGCCTGAGAGTGTACCTCACCCCGCCCTTTTGCCAGGCAGAGAGTGATGATCAGGAATTGAGCCTTGGCCTTCCCACTGGAATGTGTTAAAAGCAGGTTTCTCCTTGGAGCCCTCCCTGCCACACAAAGTCCCTCGGCCTCCCTCCCTCCCTTCTTCGGCCTTTTCCTCATAGCCAGGACTGGCCATTGGGCATCAGTTCTACTTGTCAGGCCATTTTCCTCATCTTTATTTTAACATTTGTTTCCCATCTTACGAAAAATTGGAAATTTATCTACAATAAACCTTTCGACTTGCCTTTCTACCAGCTCCCCCTGCTCCTCACTTCTCATTTATTTCTGACAGGCATCATGTAACAGATTCTTAATTTGACGAGCTCAATACAGCCCACAGGCAAAACAGCAAACTCAAGCCAGGGCTGGCTGCAAGAACCTCCCAGACTGTCCATCCCACCCTTCTGAGAGCAGAGTCCCCAGAAAGGGGGTGGGAGTGGGAGAGGAGTGATCCTGTGGGGGCTCAGGCAGCAAGAAAAGAAAACCTAGAACAACAGATTTCTATGAGAAACCTGGAAGACAGTGGTGTAACAAGGTACCTGAGGCAGGTGCATAGGTGGTTATGAATGAGAAGTTGGTTGACAAAAGGGGAAAACCACTTGCAGTTTTGGGTTGCTTCTTGATAATTATGAGTGGGAAACATTGGCTCAGATATATGGGTACTTGGGTCTTTTTGCCACCAGCATATAGCTGAGTAAGCAAAGACAGCACCTATACACCATAATTTCTGAAATTGTGTTCAGAGTGACATTGATAGTCTCTGAGAGGTTAGTAGGTATTTCTGTAGGGAGGAAAAATATATCATAGTCAATTAACTTTAAGCAATTATGTGCACTTTTCAAAGATTCTGAAAAGTCCTGCAAAAATTTATGTGCTTTTCTTTTTATTTGGCTTTTCTTTTCTTTTTTAGATTGGAAAATGTAGTTTATTTAGAAAGTAAATTGGAGAGGGAGAGAGAGGAGATTCACCTCCCCAGAGTGTAGGGTGGGAGGGCAAACTTAGGAAAATGTGACCCAGTCATAGCTCAAAGAGCCACATGTCTGGGTCAGGGCTTAACAAAAGCATGGGCTGTGCTTTTCAAAGATTCTGAAAAGTCCTGCACTGAGTCTATTGCACCCAAAGTTTTCTCAACCTTTCTTTTGACAAAAAAGTCTTCTTCCTTTTCAGAATGCTGATTACAGTAACAGCTGACAGGGCACTTAGAGTTAGGAGAAACCATTCATTGTAAAGCAATAGTCAGCTCTGTTTTGCCACTTTTATTCAAGAATTTTCTGTCCCAAAACAGCATGTTTCCAGAATAGTATCTGGGAGCAAATCTCTCTTCCTACAACACATCCCATGACCTGGAGCTTCCTTTCTGGTGAAGATAATGACTCCCATTTTTTGAGGGCCTGTTAGATCCCCTGTGTGTGTTTACTACACATTATTTCTAATCCTTACTATGATTACACAAGATAGATTGCATTACTCCCATTTCAATGATGAGATGACTGAGAATCGACTTATTAAATAACATGCCCAAGGCAGTGGTTAAGCTAAATTTGATACAAGTTCTGGCTGACTCTAATGTAAGGCTTGTTTCTACCACACTATACTCATTATGAAAATAGTTCACATTTACAAAAACAGAACTGAATAAAGTAAGAAACCAATAGATTTAGCAACCCGTCTAATTGTATACATGAATCAGTTAATTTACTGATTGAATGTTAACTCCAAGAAAAAAAAAATCAAGCTTTATTATTTATTTTTTCCCTCTTCAAATAAAGCATTTGAGATCTGGAGAAAGTGAAATAACTTGCCCAAGCTCTTGTGGCCAACTGGTTTTAGAATCAGTACAATCACTACTAATTATCTTGACTCCCAGGCCAGTTATTTTTATGCACAGTGATTCCTCACCCCACCCTCCACTCCTATCATTTACTCTTTGTCAGGCTAGAACTCACCCAAATGCTCAGCTTGCCATGTGAAGATGAAGACAAAGACTCCCTGACCACACCCCTTCCCAACACAGCTCATTCCTTATATGAAGAGTCTCCAGAACAAAGGCTGTACCTTCATCTGTGCATGCTAACGACCTAGTACAGAGGAGAGCAGGAGCTGAGTAGTTACTGTCCCAATTCTCCTAAGTTCTCCCAAATGTAGAATCTGGAGAAATGAGACAGCCTTTGCAGATTTCAGTGGAAACTCAAGCCAAGGAGGGGCTGGAAGGCAACTTCCGCATTCTGCCCAATGCCTCAGTTTCACTTGGTTTCCTTTGCTTTCCAGACTCCCTGCCTCCAGTCCAGCAAACATTCTAGATTTGAGCTGCTAAGTAGAGCCAGCAGCCAGGCCCTGTTAGCCCTCAGATGTGCTGGCAGATGCTATGTGTTTGGCTCAGTTCCTGGTTGCCACCAGATGTTGCCCTCTGCCTGCCCTTCCCTGTCCAGTTCTTCCCCACCTCCCTTCATCCTCTGCTTTCTTAATTCTCCTTCTCGCTCACTTGTCTATTCATTGCTTGGCTTGTTATTTTTATGATTTCTCTCTTCCTCTTATCTTTGTCTAGAACTTTGTTTTGTTTTCTCCTCACTATCTCCATGTTTCCTAGAACACTAGTCTCATTTTACCACATCTGTCCAACAACCACTGAGATGCACTTTATTTTTCCTCTCGCCTAAGCTCCTCTTAGATCCTACTGGTGTTTCTCCACACACCTTCCTGTGGCATGGTTCTCGAGTCACTTCCACCATCATCTTTCCTTTGGCCACTCTCTCCTCATTTCTTTTCACTTTCTTTTACCTCTTCATATAATTTTCCTTTTCTGTACCCCCTCAGTCCCTCTGACATTTGTATGGGAGCCTTTCTTTCTCTCCTAATTTACGTTGTATTACTAGAAAACAGCACCACTATTTCGTGTTGATGGTCATGGCTGGTGGGTTAAAGGAAACAAGTGTCTTCTTGATGGGCTTGGATGGGTTTCCAGTGGAACCTGTTGGCCTGGGTAGTTTCTCTAGCCAGGAGATTCTCAACCTTGGCATTGTTGACATTTCAGGCTGCATAAATCCTTGTTGTAGTGGCTGTCCTGATGGTGGGATGTTTAACAACACCCCTGTTCTCTACCCATCAGATACCAGTAGAACTGACATCCCTTTGTGACAACCAAAAATGTCTCCAGACATTGCCATATTTCCCTTGGGGAACAAAATCTTCCTCACTTGAGAACCATGGCCCTAGCCAATACCCTACAACCTCACTTCTAGAAACAGATGCTTAGGTAAGGAGGGAGGGGATATGATGGAAGTTGTTGGTGAGGACACACATGAAATATATGTTTCAATGTTTGTCAGCATACATTTCAGTTTGCCTTTTTTTTTTAATCTTGGCTCGTCTCTGATCTTTTCCACTCCCTTTTTCTTATGTCTGGATGCATGTCTTCTCTTTAGCTCACTTTCACTGTTATCCAAACTTCTTTTTCACATGTTAACATGGCGCTCTTCAGTCCTAGACTGCTAAAAATGACTCTGATTAAGCCCTTTAAATGATTCTTGCAGAAGTGACTCTGACGGTGTTCCATCTGTACCCTCAGAAAGGTCAGGGTGTCACTCGGCTGCTTGAGGGAACTCAGCTTCTGGGATCCCAGGTGGTTAATGCCTGTTTGATTAGCTGTAAAACAAAATCCAGAAAATGCCAAGAGGCAAATCTCAATTCACCTTTCAGAATGAAGCTCACTGCCCAGTCAGGGAAGGAGGTTCAGGGGGGTGGTGAGATCCACAGCTGTTCAATTTGCAACAGGTAAGCCAGCAAATAGATGCCATCCTAATGTGTCTGCCCTCCTCTGCCGAGCCACCTGAGTCACCTTCCACTTTCAGCTGCTGGCTCTTGGCTGGAAGGTGGCTCAGTCCCAATTGCTCCACGTCCTGCTGGGCTCTGCCTTCCACTTGGTGCCCACTTTCATTCCAAGTGGCCTCCCTGCCCCCATTCTGCTGCCATCTTGTCCCTTTGCTTCTGAGCTCTCCTTAAGCTGCCTTGCATAGCCAGCAAGCTGGACTCTGGTGGCACATGTCCACCTCGTATCTCTCACAAGTTCATCTCACTCCCAAATCTGCTGAAAAAAATCAGAACCAAAGAGTAAAAAACCCAGATATGCCCAGTGAACTTTTCCCTACAATATACCTCCCACTTTCTCTTCTTGCTCTCTGCAGTGCATCTGTGTACACTGCCTCCTAAAAGGCGAATGTGGAATTGGGCTTAGGCCACGTATAGAGTGGCCTCTCAGGAATCCTCTCTTGCGATGTTCTCCAGCACACTGTTGCCTTGCTTGCCAGCATTCTCTTCATATTCTTTTCCAAATCAGAATGGGTGGGGCCCTCTCACATGCGGCCCTTCATTTGGGAAGGCAGCACTACTGACCCAACTGTATGACTACAGCATCGGAAATGGATAACGCCTATCACCCACCACTTCCCTCCACTCCTCTGGTGATCACAGAGACAGTATGCAAAGGAAGCTGGCCAGAATTCAGAATGCTCTCCATGGCCTAGCTCCTTGCCTGCACTGCTGAGTCTCTGTAACAGGCACACTTACCTCCCTCACTGAGCCAATTAGTTACCTTCCACCTTTGAGTATACAGCTTTGCCCGCCTCTTAGTATTCTCTTTGCTCTTCTTCTCATTCATGGCTCACCAGGTTGTTTTCTCACCAGGTCATTCTTAAAGAAGGATGCTTGCTGGATCTAGCCTGGCTCTTGCTGTGCTGGTTATTTTTCTTTTTCTCCTGAGCCTGTACTGACAGGCAGGGCCTGTCCTCAGATGGAGGGTGTGAAAGTGGCATAAACAGTGTGTGGACATGTCTGCACAAAATCCCTTCAGACGGTTCTCAGTGACCACAGGAGAGGCCAAGTTAGACTCACCAGCTACAGTCTCCAAAGGCCCAGGCTCACCTGTGCTCCCTAACCATTGCAGCCAAAAGAGAGTGGACCTTCCTCCCAGGGACCTATGTTGTCATGGGGGCCCCCAGCTCCCACAGACAGGATGTGTGTGTTTGTCTGGCTGCCTTTCTGCAGGAGCATCTGTCACTCTCCAATATTTCCTTTATCATTGCAGCAAATTATTTAAACACTACCCACTGAACCCCATCTGTCACTGCGCCCCATCGCTGTCAGGGCCCTGCCTCCCCAGGTCTGTGAAGAAACTCGCTGGCAAAGGCTCTGTGCCAAACAACAGGGCAAATTAAATCAAAGCGCGCTCTGGCACCCAGGGGGAAAATGCACATCAGCTTTGACTTATTGCATGGAGCACGCTTACAAGAGAGAAAGCAGCGGCTTTTGTCACTGCAAGGGGCCATGAAAAATGAATTAGGGCCTCTGCTGAGAGAGGGCATGGAGGAGAATCTTTCATTCTGAGACGTTGTCCTCTCTCACCTTGCATGAAGGAAATATAAAAGGAAAGTTTGTGGTGGTCTAGTCTTCCCAAGCTTGACTCTATCCTCAGGCCCTGCTGGGTGTAGGAAAGAAGTGAGGTGTTGGGGAGAAGAGGGCTTTGGGGGGCATGTAGGCACCCCAAGTTACATGGCATTAGATGAGGCCAAGAGCTGGAGCAACTGAGGGTAAGCAGCATCCCGACATTTCCCTAAGGGGAGCTGGAGCAAGGAGGGGCCAGAGGGAGGCACCGGGACCTGGTCCTTACCCTGCAGAGCTATGTAGCTGGGAACTCCTGGAGAAATTGGTCATGGCAAGAGAACAGAAAGAACATTACCCAACCCTCACTACAGATCATTTGCTGGGATCACTCTTCTTCACACATGGTCTCTCTGAACCCCACATTCTTATGAGATTGGAATTATTTTTGCCCATCTTACAGATGAGAAATCTCAAATAGTTTAAAGTGATTGCTTGCAGTCATCCAATGTATGTATGACAGGGCCAGGATTCAAAACTACATCCATCTGATTTCAAATTCCATTGCTTCCCTTTATAAAAGAATTTCTCCTCTGTCTCTTGCTCCCCGTGAGACACAGCTCATTTGTTTTCCTATAATGGGGGCGGGGCCTTCAATTTCCTGATAGATTGCTCACCTGCTATACTAACAGAGCTGGCATTTACTGTGAGTGTAGCTGCAGAGCCTTGCCCAACAGACACATTTGTACTTCATGACAGCAAGAACACATGGACACCTGCTTGGGCATTCCAGATACAGCCCTTCTCAGGCAGAGATCTTGGCTGGGGACAGCATGACTCCATCTTCCTGGAAAGGACAGCTATGTTGCATCTCTGATTAGAACCTGAGCTGGAACATACAGCCTTATGTGCTGGGTGTTGGAAATACTCAGCTAGGTATGATTTTGTCTGGCAGGAAGGACATAGGACAGAGGGACACATTTTCTGTATTCTGTCCTCATGTCAGTTGTTAATCATCTTCTGTCCCCGTTGTTGGGTATTTTCCTCAAGTTCAGAGTGGACACAGATAAAATATACTGGGCACTGGCTTAACTGACTGGTAAGTTTTCCTGTAGTCATCTAAGGGGTTACTCAATGTCACCAAATATTTGAGCAGTTTTTGCATGGCTGACACATTTCAAACAGAATGTGCAGGCCTAAGTAGTGTCTGCTTTTTGCGCTTTCTCAAAACTGGGTAAGTCCTGGACCAGTTAACATAGTGTTGTGCTTTGCTTGTGTGATTTGCTCACCTAGGGCTCTCTCTACATATTTCTTAAGATTTTAGCCATCTTTCAGAGATTGTTGGCCCCAAAAGGAAAAGCAAACAACTCTAGACTTAGGACCACAGTGTCAAGAGACCACTAATGTAAAATGAGCCCTTTATGTGACTCGCCATTTCTACTTGACACAGCAAACAGGGGTAACATGGGAGAGAGAATAATGCTTATGGCTTTATCAAAAATCCCTAAGCACATTATTGTAGTGAACAAGTGTTCATCTGTAAGACAGTGATAGACATCCTTCATGCATGTGACAGTCAAACTGAATGTTCTGTTGAATTCAGGCAAAATAGTACAACTCAGTAAACCCCAGTAGTTCTATTTGGAAGTACCTTCTGTGCTTAATCTTACAAGTTTCCTATTTGTACACTTCCCCTGATTTAACTGCTAGAAATATTGCCTGTCTGTATGTGAGCAGGAAGTGAACACTGACCACCTCCCATGCCTCCAGTTCTTCTGAGAATTATGTTAGATAGGGCAGCCGTGGAGGTGGCAGATGATAGGTAAGATTATTGTATCTGTAACCTCTCTTCCCCCAAATATATAATATGCTAGTACAATCATTCCTTTAAAATAGTTACCATCTTACATGTGAATGTAAGTTTTGATGGGGTTAAATTCTAGTGCATAAAGAAAACTCTAAGACAGGGTGAGAAATCTCTTGAGAAGCTTAGATTTTTTAAAAAGCAAGAAATATAGAAACTGCAGATTGGAAAGTGGTGGCACTGCAAGGTCAACGGTAAAACAGTTTTTTAGTTGATCACTAGTAAGTCAACTAGGACAGTTTTGAGCAGAATCAATCAATGAAGGGGTTTTCCTTGGAGGGAGCAAGGAAGATGTGCCTCAAGAAAACTGGGGGGAACTTTTGAGAAACCAGAGAAGAGGGGGACTATAATTTGAGGTATTTATTGTCTTTCAGATTAGCATAGAAGTCAGCCTGGATCCAAACTCAAACCTGAAACCTATATTAAACCTATATTAAACAGGCAGTCTTCCTTTCTTTAGTTGTTGGTGGGGGAGTTCATGAATGAATAGCTGTTAAATCTAAAAGGAACTTTTAAAAATCACAAAGCCTAAACTTTCCTGTTTTGTTTTTTTTTTAAGATGGGACCACAATTTCAGGGAAGTAAGTGAATTTCTCAAAGTCACACAGCTAATTATTAGCAGAAGTAAGTCTGAGTTCCAGAGAGTATGATATTTATTGTAACTGCCTTCCTACAATATCATGCTATCTCTTTGTATTACCATTGGGATGCTTATTTTTGTTTGTGTGCTTTATTTGTTTTTAAGAAAGCTCTACAGTTTAATTTTGGACAAAGGTGTTTCAAAATGTGGATGATGTAATTGGAAGCAAGAGAAAGTAGAAGATGAATTTAAAACTGCTCATAAAAATCATTATATGGCACTCAGTGTAGAGCTGAAAATCTGGTACAAACCTGTTACCTCAGGTTTGACTTGTCTGTGGTTTGCACAACTAGATTATAAAATATTTCAGAAAATGATTTTATTTACAATCTGGTCAAACTGGCTTGTTTTGGCTGAAGATCTATTTCAAAAGAGGGTCACCAGATGGGAAAACCTTCATCTCCAGGGCATGGCCTAAAACACAGATGAGTTTTTAGGTATTGGCAGTAGAACACTAGGGAACCTTCTGTTCAAATGTGCCTTGAACCCGTTAAGTCATAAGCCTCAGCTGGTTTAGAAGGTGGTTTATAGGAGCTTTGTTGTCATTTTTTTGTGAGCACCACTTGTAGGCCTACTTTCTTTAGGAGAGGAAGGCAGAGGGTCGTTTGCAGCTTGTATGTGAAACGTGGTCATGGGAAGAGTGCATGCTTAGGAGTCAGAGGATCTGGGTACAGTTACTGGCTTTCCTCATGCCAGCTGCATGGCCTTGGGCACGTCTGTGATCTAGATGCAAAGGTACCCCAAGTTGCTCATTTCATTCAGTGGGGCCTGGGCACTAAGCCATTGTCCTGTTTCTCATCTGCAGAAAAAGTGGGCTTTCCAAGCTGAGGGGGCAGAGGTAGCTTCCATTCCCTACCACAATTTCCAAACAAGTTTTCGAGAGACTTCACGTTACCTCATCTCTCTGAGCCTCAGTTTTCTCATCCTCAATAAAAGAAATGAGTATAAATATTGTGAGTAAGCCGGGCTCAGTGGCTCAGCCTGTAATCCTGCGCCTTTGGGAGGTTGAGGTGAGTGGATTGCCTGAGTCCGCAGGTTCAAGACCGCCTGGGCAGCGAGACCTCATCTCTGCAATAAATAATAAAAAATCAGCCGGGTGTGGTAGCGCATGCCTGTTATTCTGGCTACTTGGAAGGCTGAGGCGGAAGGATTGCGGGAACTCAGCAGGTCGAGGCTGCGGTGGCCGGGAGCGGCCACTGCACTCCAGTCTGGGCAACAGAGTGAGACTCCAACTCAAAAAATATATATATATTGTGAATGGAGGAAGGGAGAAAGCAGACAGATCATGTTTGACTAGTCACAGTGGGGAAACTTTTCAAGAACTTTAAAGTAAACACTCACAGAACTGAGGCAAATGACTGGGTTGAGTCCGCTGACAGCTGCTAATCCAGAGCTTGCCCCATGGGCATCCATTAGTGAGGCTCAAAGTCAGGTAGTCATGATACCCACCCTGCAGTGGATGAGAGGACTACAAAAGGATTGTGTGATGAGGTGAGTGGATTGCCTGAGCCCACGGGTTCAAGACCCACCTGGGCAACTTGGCGAGACCTCATCTCTACAATAAATCAAAAAATTAGCCAGGCGTGGTAGTGCATGCCTGTAGTTCCAGCTACATGGAAGGCTGAGGCGGAAGGATCACCGGAGCCCAGCAGGTCGAAGCTGCAGTGGCCGGGAGCGGCCACTGCACTCCAGTCTGGGTGACAGAATGAGACTCCAACTCAAAAAAAAAAAAAAAAAAAAAGGATTGTGTGAGCAGTGCCAGGGCATACATTGAAATGCCAGTATACGTGGACAAAAATGAGTATACATGGATACACACACACATGACTCACAGCACTGCTGCTGTGTGAAATACCCCCCCACCCTTGTGGTGGTTATACTTTGAAGAGCGGGGCACACCCTTAGGGCAAGCACTAGGGAAGAGGGAAGATCGAGGATCCTTTTCTTTGTTCAGTCAGAACTGGTTAAATGCAGAACTGGTAGTTCAAACTGCCCATGTTCCGGGCCTAGTTTAGATGGAGGCATCTCTGACATGCCTTTTAAGATTGAAAATGGAAGCGCAGAAGGCCATGAGAGCACAATAGAAGATAGAATGCTTGTACCTCATTGTCTGGAGAATAGATGGGTTGCAGGCTTTGGTAGAATAGGAGCTGCCAATCAAACCACTTTAACAGAACAGGAGCAGATAGATTTCAATAAAAGAAATGAGTATAAATATTGTGAGTGGAGGAAGGGAGAAAGCAGACAGATCATGTTTGACTAGTCACAGTGGGGAAACTTTTCAAGAACTTTAAAGTAAACACTCACAGAACTGAGGCAAATGACTGGGTTGAGTCCGCTGACAGCTGCTAATCCAGAGCTTGCCCCATGGGCATCCATTAATGAGGCTCCAGGTAGATGAAGGGGACTCCAAATCAGTGGGTTTTGCCCCAAATCTGAGCTCATACCGGCCAAGTACAATGAGAATTCACCTATCTACTTCACTGACTTTCCCTTACCCAACCTATATCATATCCAAGGACCCCTGAAGACAGAGTTCCTGCAGCTGGTGCAGCACTGGCGAGGGAAGTTCAGTTTCTCCAGGGCAGCAGCTCCCAATGCCATAGTCCCCCAGTATTCTTTGTTAACAGCTGCCAGATGTGTCTTCACATATACAAGCCTACTTCACATATACTAACCCAGGGCTCATCTCCGCTTCTCCACTGTATTCCAGGTTTCCAGGATTTCTATGCGCTCCTTGCCCCTGGGACAAGACTTTTGTCTGTTTTGTCTATTACTTGCCATGGTCAGCTTAGTCTGCTATAATAAGATACCACAGACTGGGTGGCTTAAACAACAGACATTTATTTCTCACAGTTCTGGAGGTGAGGAGTCCAAGATCAAGATGCAGACAGATTTAGTGTCTGATAAGGGTTACCTTCCGGCTTGCAGGTGGTGGCCTTCTTCCTGCGTCCTCACATGACAAGAAGAGAGAAAGATTATCTCTTTTTTATCTCTTCTTATAAGGGCACAACTCCCATTCATGAGGGATCCATCTTCATAAAGTATTCACCTCCCAAAGGCCTCACTTCCTAATACCATCACAGTAGGGATTAAGGCTCCAACCTATGAATTTTGGAGGAAATTTTTAGTCCATAGCATTCTGACCCTGGCCCCCTTCCCAAGTTTATGTCCTTCTCACATGTACAATACATTCATATCATTCCAATAGCCTCAAAAGTCTTAACTCATTCCAGAATGAACTCTAGAGTCCAAAGTGTCATTTGAATATCATCTAAATCAAGTATGGGTGAGATTGAGGTACATTTTATCCTGAGACAAAATTTCTTTCCAGCTATAGACCTGTGAAACCAAGGTATGTGCTTCCAAAATACAATGGGTGTATAGGCATCATATGAACATTCCCATTCCAAAGAGAAGTAGGAAAGAAAGAAGGGATGACACATCCCAAGCAAGTTCAGACTACAAGCGAAACTCCATGAGATCTTTAGGCTCAAGAATAATCCCCCCCCTTTTAATACTCTGCCTTTTGAACCCACTGGAGTCGTGGTCTCATGTTCTTGACTCAGTGGCAGTTATGTTCTCACAGCTCTGCAGGGAAGGAATTGGAGCATCATAACTCTGGGTGGATCAAACCCCAGAGCTTTGCATGGTGGTCTTCTTGCCTTTTAAAGCTGAGGTGATACTCCATATACCCTCATTTGATACTGAGGAGGCAACTCTGATCTCTGAGTCACCTTCAGGGTTGCTTTAACCTTGTCTTGAAGAATTGCACACAATCACAGTTGAGAAGCTCTATGTAAAAATCCAAGTCAGACAACCTTCCTTCATTCAGTCCTCTCCAGTTCAAACTGGCTGTTTTCCTGCTGGAGTGGCTGATTCAGTTGTGGTTCTCATTGATCTCCTTATCAGGTGATGGGTATGCCACACCCTTTATGCTCTTTTCCAGACATGATTTCTTATTTTTTATAATTTGAATGAGCTCAGAGTTTTCTAAATCTTATTTTCTGGATCCTTTTTACTGAACAATTCCATCTTCAACTCATATATCCTTTCTCATACTTTACAATAAGCAGTCAATAGGAATCAAGCTGCTCCTTCAACATGTTGCTTAGAAATCTCCTGCTAAATATCCAATATAATTGATCACAAGTTCTACCTTCTATAAAGCACAGGCTAGTACATGAACACAATTCAGTCAAGTTCTTTGCCATTTTATATCAAGGATTGCCTTCCCTTTAGTTTCCAATAACATGTTCTTTATTTCTGTCTAAAATATCATCAGAATGGCCTTTACCAATCATATTTTTACCATTATGTACATGATTATTTACATATTCTCTAAGAATATATTCTGTTATCTTTTCTGGTTGAGCCCTCACCAAAATCACCTTTAACAGTTCCTTTGCATCAGTATCAGCTTTTTTTAGCATGGACCTCAAAACTCTTCCAGCTTCTAATGATTCTCTAATTCTAAAGCTGTTTCCATGTGTTTAAGGTGTTTGTTACAGCATCATCTCACTCTTGGTACCAATTTTTCTACTCTATTCCCAATACTTGTATAATGTTGGCATATAAGAAGTGTTCAATTAATATCTGTTTAATGGAAACCCTCATTTATTCCTATTTATAGTTTGATGGCCCTGAAAAATTTTCTGTGCATTTATACATGTGTACATTTGTAACATGCGAGTCATGTATCTAACAGTGAGATTTCAGTGTACTTAAAGTTCTGTAGCTACATATTTTATTTATTTGTATTTTTAAATTTTATTTTATTTTAAACATATAGGGTGCAATTTAGGATTAGGTAAATAAGTGGTCATTGTACAGGTAAAATTTGGGTCTCCCTTTGGTCCCTACTTTACCTGATTGACTACATATTTTAAACTTAACAATATATCATATAATTTTTCATGTGTATCTACGTAGCTAGATAGTATTCAGTTAAGTGTTACATAGTTTATAATATGGTCATATTGGAATTTATTAAACTTTGTGATACATAGTAATTTCTAATGTTTTACTATTTCAGAGAATATCCCAGAATACCCCCAGATATACAAATATTTCTATGTATATACAAGGTATATTTTTACAGGCTAGATTCTGACAATGGAATTGCTTGGTCACAGGGTATGTTTATTTTAAATGTTTGTCCTGCCAGCCAAATTGCCCTCCAAAAGGGCAGTGTCAATTAGCAATCTAACCAACACATAGAAGTGCCTATCTTTCCACCCCTTGTCCCATAACAGATACTCTCAATAGTTTACATTTCTGCCAATGTGATAGGTAGGAAATTGCACCTATTTTAATTTGCATATTTCAGTTACTAGGGAAGGGAAGGTATTGGGCATATTTTTTCATATTTCATATGTTTATTGGATATTTGTATTTCTTCTGTGAATTGCTTGTCCATGTTCTTCATCCATTTTTCTACTGGGTTGTTTATCATTTTAAAAATTGATTTGCAGAAGCACTGTATATGTTATAGATGTTAACCCTTTGTTATAAATGTTGCAGATATTCCTCCCAGGCTGTCTCTTGTCTTTTACTTTATTTTATAGTATCATTTGTCACACAGTAGTTTTAGATTTGTATGTAATAAAATCTGTCAATCTTTTCCTTTATGGTTTCATCATTTCATGCTTTGCTTAGGGAGGCTTGTATTCATGTATACATTGTATTGTATATTTTTGTAAGCCATCTTAAATCCCTTAAAAAAATAAAGGCATGATATAAAGAAATGAATGAATTAAAATAAGAAGAGTTCCTCCAAGGCATGTCACATGTGAAGACAGTAGTATCTTATATTTACATACCACTTTTACTTCCCAAGTGTTTTCAACTTTATTATCTCATTACTCAGGTCTTGCAATGTATCCAATAGACAGAACTGCCAAAGGCAACCTCAAGCAGCTGCTCGTGTATTTACCTCCGTTCCTTCTGCTGAAACCCCAGAGGAATATGCAAGCCTCTTTAGGTTTGTAACTTTGGGGACAAAGCCTGGATCCATAGTCCCTGACTACCCTACAGCGCCCCCTGGTTGGTCATCAGTGCATAGGTGGAGGTGGAGGGCAGAGCTGTCTGTGGTGTGTTCGTGTCCCTCATTAACTGATGTGTCACAGATCCTTTTTGGCATTATTTGTCTTGGTGCTTACAATCCCCAGCTATCTTACCCCCAAGATGGAAGGCAGCATAAGATGGCAGAAGGCTATGAATGCTGCTCTGAGTGGGCAGCTAAGAAGCAGCCCCAGGAAGGTGGGGCAGTGGGGAAGGAAGGAACTTGTCATTCCTGCTTCTTTCCAGGCAGCCCTAAACTTCACTGCCCACATGCTGACAGTCAGAGGAACACGTTACATGTTAAAATGAGGCCACATGGAGGAGAGGGATGAGCTTGACCTTGCAGTCTGAAGTAGGTTGCTGTCTTAGTCTATACCACTGACTGGGTAATTTATTTATTTATTTATTTATTTATTTATTTATTTAATTTTTGAGTTGGAGTCTCACTCTGTCGCGCAGGCTGGAGTGCAGTGGCACACTCATGACCACCCCAGCATCGACCCGCTGGACTCAGGTGATTTTTCCAGCTCAGCCTTCCAAGTAGTCGGAATTATAGGCATGCACTATGACGCCTGGCTAATTTTTTAATCTATTGTAGAGATGAGGTCTCATCAAGTTGCTCAGGCTGTTCTCAAACACATGGGCCCAGGCAACCCCCTCACCTCAGCCTCCTAAAATGCTGGAATTACAGGCTTGAGTCACCACGGTCGGCTGACTGGGTAATTTATTTAAAAAGTAATCAAAGAAGTTTACTTGGCTAACAGTTTTAGAACTGGGAAGTCCAATGGCATGGTGCTGGCTTCTGGCAAGGGCTTTCATGCTGCGTCATGACACAGCAGTGGGCATCTCATGGTGAGAGAATAAGAGCTTGTGTGTCAGCTCAGTTTTCTCAACTCTTCTTATCAGAGGACCCCACTCGGATGACCTTATCTAATCCTGATTACCTTGCTAAGACCCCACCTCCAGTCAGCATATGAATTTGGAGACTAAGTTTCCAATGCATGAAATTTGGAGTACACATTCAAACCATAGCAGCAGCTAAGGTAAGCACACCAGCTCTACTGCGTACAAACTGAGGAGACTGGGGCAAGGAATTTTCATTTCTCTCATGGTTTTCATCTCTTAAGAACCTACTATGACATTAGAATCTACGTTTAGCCCCTAAATTGGCCTATGAATTAAATAAAATCATGCATCTTAAGCGTTTTAAACATAGTTGACACTCAAGCTAGATATTTTCATTAAAAAATAAAAAGTGATGTGGTTGAAAGGGGATGACTTTTGTTAACAAGATCACACTGCTATAAAATGGGAGAACCAGAAGTAAAGCCTGTTTGCTTATTTTTTTGATTAATTGATTTTGTGTTTCTGGACTGCACCTGTACTGCAGCATTTTTTGGTCCAGAGGGGACATCAAATCTGTTCTGCTTTTGTGCCAGGGACCACCCAAACTCTCTATTGCTTCCTGAACTTCAAACTAGTAGCTGTGTTGTACCAGTTGATTTTCTTTGCTTGAAAAAAAAGAGGGGAAAAAAAGCACAGACTTTAATGTAAGTTGAAGTGAATTTATTGTTAGGAATCTAGGGACTCACAGAGTTTATGGAAGGCTAGGCAGAAAGCAAGAAACATGACAGCTTAGGAGGAAAGAAAGTAGGCAGCACTGAAATGATAGTTGTGCTGATGATGATGGTGACACCAGCCACTGACATAGTCTTTGTGTATCAAACAATATTCTAAGCATTTTTTCATACATTTCTCATTCAGTTCTAATAACAACCTGAATGAGGTATTATTCTCCCCATTTTACAAAAGAGGAAACCGAGGCAGATGGGTTAAGTAAAAAGCCCAGAGAAAAACACCTAGCAGGTGGCAGAGCTGGGACTCAATTCCCACCCCTGTGCTCCAGCTGTGGCTCTTCACCACAAAGCACAATGTTGGAATTTTCCATATGCCCTGCTCAGGGTTCCTAGAAAACAGAACCTTACACCATAATCATATCTGCTACCTCCTTTTCACAGGATGCAATCCCAGAAAGGAAGAATGAGAAACGTGTGAAGCAAAACAGTGAGAAGGAGAACAAGTACAAAGGGTGGCCTTGCTGGAGCTGGTCACAGGTTCACAGGAATACAGCTGCTTGCTTGGTCTCTGGGACAACTCAAGAGAATCATAGGAAATGACTACGCTTCAGAAAAGTCTATTGTGGGGAGAGGGACAAGGAGCCATTGTTGGCTCCTTCCCATCTCTAGCGTCTTGCTGGTTGAAGCTTACCCCAGGGGATATTAACTCTCACAAGTCCAGTTGTGTTATCCTCTCTCCCAGGAACCAGAGCATCCCTGGGGTGAGTCCAGTCAGGGTGGAGGCATGGCTATCTCTCTTGTCACCAGGGAGGGCATGGGCTCCTGACAGTAGCAACCGAGGCCTCCTTGTTCCATCCACAGAGCAGTGTGAGCCCTGGATAAGACCTCTGCAGTTCATAAGCACAAGCAGCAGGAGCAACCCGGATGAGGCAGTAACTGAGTCCCTCCATCTAAATATTTTTCTACATGAAGATCACTCTAGTCAGAGCCACATGTAATGAAGAGAGAGGCCTTTAATCTCTTCCTCTGAGGTAGTAGCATGATCTAAATTTTAAATATAGAGAACTTGAGAGCGAGAAGGATTATATGATTTAAATGAGGTTTTATAGCTATTTAGACATGGTGGTGAGAAAGATAATGCAGGTCCCCTAGATCATTCTAAATTTCTGATTTTTGTTGGGAAAATAGATTTAATATGCTTGCAATAGGATGAGATCTGGTGCGAAGAGTTATAGAGAGGAAATCTGTGGATGTGTGTGTGGCTGGAATTTGGCTACTTGTTTTGGAATAAGCAAACCTAACAGTTGGATGACTTAGTTAACACCTGAGTCAGAGAAGGCCATTAATAGATGTTGCCTGTAAATGTTTTATTCGAAACGGAGTGATCTTTATGGAGAGTGCAAACATTAGAGGCTGTTAGTCCTCACTGGGGAAGGTTGCAATATCAAATTGTGATAGAAATAACCAGCACTGAAGTTCAGATAACAGAGGAAAGATGGGAGGGGGCACCCACCATTTATCATCATTTTTGTGTACTAGCACATTGTAATAAGGACAAGCAGTGTCTTGTACGTATATGTTGGACTCTCTTTCCCTGGAGTAGCTAGCTCAAAGTAGTTTTCCTTTCAAAAGCTCATTTAGTCTTACAGCAAAGGTTCAGTAGATGAAAGACTAGAGGTGCAGTCCAGGAGCACAAAATCAATTAATTTGAAAAGCACAGTGTAATATATTATAGTTGGTTACTTAGAGATGCTACTACTAAAATATTGTAATGATCATTGGAAGACACTTTATCATTTAGATACATACATTTCCCACCCTTTGGTTATATGACTCGCTTTAAATCTACTGGAATTTACATAATCTTCCCCACACACACTTTCTTTATCCATAGTCAGTGGGTTTCAAATCCACACCAAGTCCTCATTTTAGGCATTAAAAAAAAAAAATCTTTACCCAGATGCCTATTTTTCTTTACATAAAAACTAATTGGAAATCATCCCTTATCCGTGTAAATGTCCCCAGTGGAGTCCAAATGATGGGTGTTTTCTTTAGCATTCAGGAAAGAAAATAATAGGAAGAAATGATAGTTAAACACACCAACAAGAACACTCTTTGTCTTTCTTGTTTCTGTTAGACACAGGCTCTTAAAAATCAAGAATTGGGCTGGGCTCAGTGGCTCAGCCTATAATCCCAGCACGTTGGGAGGCTGAGGTGAGTGGATTGCCTGAGCCAGAGGGTTCAAGACCAGCCCTGGCAACTTGGAAAGACCTTGTCTCTACAATAAATAAAAAATTAGCCAGATGTGATAGCACGTGCCTGTAGTTCCAGCTACTTGGAAAGCTGCGATGGAAGGATCGCCAGAGCCCAGAAGGTTGACACTGCGGTGGCCGTGAGCATGCCACCGCTCTCCAACCTGGGTGACGTAGTGAGACTCCAACTCAAAAAAAAAAAAAATTCTAGAATTGGATCATAGAATCTTACTCCATGGATTCACAGCTACAATATTACCAAATGATGAATTTAACAAATTTTTATTGACTGCTTATAATGTATAAAGTGTTTTGCCAGTATGGAATAAGAGCTACATAAAGCTTTCTGCTTACCTATACATAGTGACTGTAGCCTAGTTCCAACAAAGTTTGTCTTATAAGGTAAACTTCTGGAATCCCATATTTTTCTTAATAACTGCAAATCTTAAGTCATAATGTCTCAGCCTCAGGTCTGTGTGAATAAAAATTAAAGAAAAACATGTGTAGGGTGTTCTTTCATGCAAGACACGATGCTAGCTACAAATTCAGTATTATTTTATTTGAATCTGTATCATAACCATGCAAAGTAGACATCATCGTCATTTTTTAAATGAGAAATTCAGACACCATGAATAGTTCAGTAAGAATTTAGCAGCACACATAGAATCATCAAACACCTTCTGCATCTTGTTTTATTTTTGTTTTAGAAGTTTGGCTCAGGATCTTGTTTGGTGAGAGAAGAGGCTGCCCATATGTTTAAGGTTGGCTGATGGTTGTGAATACTAATTCAAGTTTGCGTGTGTGTGGTGTGGTGTTGTGTGGGTGTGTGCATGTGTGTGTATAGTCTGTTTGAGATGGAGAGATGAATTTAGGATATATTTATATCATTTTTAAAGCTAGGTCTAGGCTAATGCAAATTTCTTAGTTTTAAAAAAAGGAGAAAGTCGAGTTTGCTGGGAGGACAGTAACATTGACCATACTATCTTTAGCAGAAAAGAAAGAATGGTGAGTCTTGGTGGGCAGTCTGAAGGTCAGAGAACAACGGCTTATTCCTAAGTAGCCTGAGTGATCACCCAGACATGGTCAGTCATGATGTCTTTCAGCCTTGGACATAATCGAAGGATCATCTGAATCTCTGCCTTACCTAATGCCTTTATTCCCTGCACTCCAGACCAAAAGAGGAGAAAAGCAGAATTGAATCTGAAGGCAGACTCCATGTGACCAGTTTAATTAAATATAAGAGTGGCTGCTGTGTGAGGCAAAAGGAGAAAACTCAGGAGAAAGGACATGGTATTGTTCTGAAGCAGAGGAGCTGTGCCCTGACAATAGAAAAAGACAAAAATAAGGAAAAAGTAACGACTACCTCATGTCCTGGAGGATCTGTCTTCCATTTAAACTTAGACTCCATTGTAGACGTAGAGATCTGGAGAGGATAGAGAGAGCAATACTAGTGATTTGTTTTTAAATTAGTGACCACATATAATTAATTATTCCTTTGAGCGTCAGTGGAAACAGAATGAGACAAACTCCAAATTTCTGGGCTAGCCCACTGTACCTTCTAGCCCACTAAAAAAATGTGCAAATATTTCATTAGAGCGTGGTACTTCTCTAGGTTGACTTGTGTTAAAAAAAATACATGGCAGTCACAATCTCATCTAATATGGCAGATCATTATATAGGTCTTGTGTAGTTTGATTTATGCAACAAGCCTGGAGAATAGGTATTTTACAGGTCAAGATTTATATCAAAATTGCACGGCTTATAAATGATATAGCCAGAATTGGGATCAAGATTGCTGACTTCCAGTTTAGTGTCCCCTCCATTACACAATACAGAGAATGACCATGAGACTGCTGCTGAGCAGGAAGGTGAGAAAGCACAGACAGTCATTGGGTGATTGGAGGGTCCCGGCAAGCCAACAATTTAAACATCTTCCAGAAATCTCATCACTCAGGAACCAGCCCTCAAAATACAAATACATCTGAGACGTGTCATTTACTTCATCAAGTGATTTGTGTGTGTGTGTGTGTGTGTGTGTGTGTGTGTGTGTGTGTGTGTTTAAATCACCTTTACTGAGCTATAATTTACATACAAAAACATTCAAACATTTTAAGGTTGATGACGTTTGATAAATTGTATACAATCATGTAGCCACCACCTTAATCAAAATATGAAACCTCTCTATCTAGAGAGAACATTTCTTCATGCCCCTTTATGTTCCTTCAGTCATTCTCTCTCCAAAGCATCCTACTCCAGGCAACCACTGATGTGACTGTCATCACTATAGGTAGGATTTTAAATATAAGAAAACATATAGGAGCTATTCTTTAGGGTGAGGCTTCTTCACTTAACATGATCTCTGTGAGATTTATCCATGCTGTTGCATTTAGTTTACATTGCATTAGTATACCATAATTTTAAAAATTCATTAATTACAAAAGGAAAATTTAGATTATTTATAGTTTCCTGCTATTATGAATAAAAATGTTATGAACGTTTGTGTACATGTATTTATCCACAAATATACATATATATTTTTATTCAGAGGTGGGGTGATACAAGGATTAGACTGTGCCACAAATGTTTGTTAACATATAATAGACAATTTTTGAAAGTGGTTGAGCCCTTTATCAACCAGAAACGTATGAGCCTTCCATTTGTTTCACCTTCTTGCTCTTTGGAATTGTGTCATTTTTGTGTGTGCATGTTGCAACGAATTAATTAAAATGTAATGCATAAAAATGAATAAATGTAGGTGTTAACATTGTTGAGATATAATTAGCATAACATACAATTCATTCATTCAAAAATATATAATTCCATAGTTTGGAGTATATTCAATAGTTTTACAGCTATGTATTTTTTTCTTGTGCAACACAATCAATTTTGAAAAATTTTATCCCCAAGAGAAGCCTCTACCCTTTGGAAGTTACCCTTTATCTTATCCTCTACCTCATTACCCTCCCTAAACCCAAGCAATCACTAGTCTACTTCCTATCCCTATAGAATTGCCTATTTGGAACATTTTATATAAATGGTATTATATAGCATGTGGTCTTTTATCATTGCCTTTGTTGACTTAGCATAATGTTTTCAAGGTTCATCTGTGTTGTATTGTATATCAGTACTTCATTCCTTTTTATGACCGAATAATATTCCTTTGTGTGGATCTACCTCATTTTGTTTATCCAGTCATAAACTGATGGACATTTGAGTTATTTCCACTTTGGGGCTATTGTGAATAGTACTGCTATGATTGTTCCTGTACTAATTTTTGTGTGTACATATGTTATCAATCCTTTGGTTATATACCTAAGAGTGGAAGTGCTGGATCATATGGTAGCTATGTTTTTGTTTAACCTTTTGAGGAGCTGCCAGACTGCTTTCCAAAGTTGCCGCACTATTTTACATTCTCACTGAAATGTATGACTGTTCCAATATTTGAACATTCACATGAACACAAATGTGTTCATTTTCATCTTTGTGATTCTAACCATCCTAGTGGATGTGAAGTGTTATCTCACTGTGGTTATCACTTGCATTTCCTGGATTGCTAATGATCTGAGTTGTCTTTGATGTGCTTATTGGCCATTCATGTATCTTCTTTGGAGAAATGGCTACTTAGATCCCTTTCCCATTTTTGACTGTGTTGTCTTGTTTTAGGGATTTGTAAACATTCTTTGTATATTCCATGTAAGATTTCCTAATCTGATTTGCAAATATTTTCTTTAATAAATTTTATGGTTGTCATTTCACTTTCTTGATGTTGTTCTTTAAAACACTAAACTTGTAAATTTTGTTGAAGTTCAATTCATGATTCTTCTTTTCTTTTGCGACTTTTGCTTTTGGTGTCATATGAGAAACAAAAATGGTGTTTATAAGAAACCATTGCTAAATCCAAGGTCATTGAGATTTATCCCTATGTTTTCTTCTAAGAGTTTTAGATCTTACATTATTTATTTTGAGGAAATTTTTGTATTTTATATGTGGTAAGGTGTAAAGCTTTAATTTTTTGCATGTGAATGTCTAGTTTTCCCAGCATTATTTGTTGAAATACTATTCCTTCCCCTATGAACTGTTTTGACCGCCTTGTCAAAGATCAGTTGATCATAAGTGTTGCTTCTGGACTCTCAATTTTATCCCATTAATTTATATATTTTTCCTTGTGCCAATATAACAGTCAATTACTATAGTTTTATAGTAAGATATGAAATCTAGAAATGTGAGTTGTCCAGACTTATTCTTCCTTTTCAAAATTGTTTTGGCTATTCTGGGACTCCTGAATTACCATACGGATTTTATCAGCTTGTCAATCTCAGCAAAGAAGCCAGCTGTTACTTTTATAGTAATTACATTAAATCTGCAGATCAATTTAGAGAATATTACCATTTTAACAACATTAAGCCTTTTAATTTATGAACATGGGATGTCTTCTCAATTACTTAGATTTCCTTTAATAACTTTCAACAACATTTTGAAGTTTTCCACTATTTTGTTAAATTTATTGGTAAGCATTTTATTATTTTTGATGCTGTAGTAAAAGTAATTGTTTTCGTACATTCATTTTCAGTTTGTTTTGAAAGTGTGTAGAAATACAATTGATTTTTGCATATTTATGTTGTATCCTGCAATATTATTGAACTCATTTATTAACTGTAATAGTTTTTTAGGGGATTCTTTAAGATTTACTATATATAAGACCATGTCTTCTGCGAACAGATATAGTTTACTTCTTCCTTCTCAGTTTTAATGCCTTTTTATTTCTTTTTTCTTATCTTTTTGTTTGTTTGTTTGTTTGGCCTAAGTAGCCTTGGATAGAACCTAAAGTACAATGTTGAATAGAACTGGTTGAGAACAGACATTTTTGTCTTTTTTCTGATCTTAGGGGAAAGAATTCAATCTTTCACCATTAAGTATAATGTTCGCTATGGTTTATTTGTAGATCCACTTCATCAGATTGAGGAAGTTTTCTGCTATTTCTAGTTTGTTGTGTGTTTTTTTTTATCATGGAGTGCTGGATTTTGTCAAATGCTCTTACTACATCTATTGAAAACGATTATGTAGTGTTTGTACTTTATTTTGTTGAAATGGTGCATTATATTAATTTTCAGATGTTGACTCAATCTTGCATTCCTAGTATAAATTCCATTTTGTCATAGTATATCATCATTTTTATATGTTGCTGGATTTCGTTGGATAGTATTTTTATTGATTCCTCGTCTACAAGAGATATTTGTCTTGGGATTAGGGTAATACTAGCTATATACAAAGGGCTGAGAAGTATTCTCTACTAATTTTTAAGACTAATTTTTGAAAAATTGATATTAATTCTTCTTTAAATGTTTGATAGAATTTCCCAGTGAACCCATCTGAGCTTAAGATTTGTTTCTGAGTAAATTTAGACTACTAGTTTAATATTTTTCTTATAAATCTATTCAGATTTTTAAAATTTCTCCT
This sequence comes from Cephalopachus bancanus, assembly GCA_027257055.1. Classification (NCBI taxonomy): domain Eukaryota; kingdom Metazoa; phylum Chordata; class Mammalia; order Primates; family Tarsiidae; genus Cephalopachus; species Cephalopachus bancanus. The sequence goes on along the minus strand of JAPVLO010000291.1, from coordinate 1,923,350 downwards.
TGAGCAAATTTCAGTGGTTTGTGTCTTTGTATAAACTTGTTTATTTTATCTAAGTGTTCTAGTTTATTAGCATACACTTATTCATAGTATTCCTTTATGATCCTCTTTTGGGGGAGGTAAGTGTAAGTGTAGCCTAATGCTTCCTCTTTCGTTCCTAATTTTAGTAATTTAAATCTTATCTCTCTCTTTGTTTCTTGGTCATTCTTGGTAAAGGGTTGTCAATGAACCAATTGTTCTTTATTTTAATTATTGTTGTTCTATTTCCTATATAATTAATGTATGCATATTCCTTATTATCTTCCTTCTTCTACCTGGTTTAGGTCTAGTTTACTCTCTTTTGTCCCCAGTATGTTAAGGAGAAGTTTAGCTTATTGATTTGAAGTCTCTTTTATTTTTTAAATAGTAACATTTATAGCTGTAAATATTTCTCTAAATATTGGTTTTGCTGTATCCCATGAATTTTTGGTTTGGGGTTTTTTTTATTTCATTAGTTTGTTTTGATATGTCTTCATTTTCATTTACTTCAAAGTATTTTCTAATTTTCCTTTGGTTATTTATGGTAAGATATGTTCATATATTTGTGAATTTCCCAAAGTCCCTTGTTGTAGATTTCTAATTTCAATCCACTGTGGTCAGAAAACATACTTTGTATGATTTCAGTTCTCTTAAATTTATTGAAACTTGTTTTATTGTCTTGTATATGGTCTGTTTGGAGAATATTCCCTGTGTACTTGAAAAGGACGTTTATTGTTCTTTTGGATAAGGTATTCTATGTCAATCCCTTTAAATTTTAGCCAGTCCAATGAGTGTTAAGTGCTGTTTCATTATGATATTTATCTATGTTTTTCTGCTTACTGATGGTGTTAAGTATCTTTTTATGGGCCACTTATATGGTTCTTTTATTATTGAGTTGTAGGAGTATTACCTATTTTGGCTACAAGTACCTTGCCAGATATATTTGTATTGCAGATATTTTCTTTCACTGGTTGGCTTACACTTTCATGTTCTTAAGCTATTTTGTTTTAAAAAACTAAAGGTTTTACTTTTGATGAAAATCAAATTGCCATTTTTTTCTTATATTTTTTTCTCTTATATGTATATAGCTTTGTGGCCAGTCTAAGACTCTTTGACTACCCCAAGCCCATGAAGGTGTTTTTCTATGTTTTCTTCAAGATACTTTGTCATTTTAGCTTTTATGTTTAGATGTACAATTTATCTGAGTTCATTTTTATATGCTGTAAGGAAGAATTGAGATAATTTTTCAGTTATCCTAGAACATTTGTAGAAGATACTATTTGTAGAAGATACTATCCTTTTACTCACTGACTTACATTGGTGACTTGTTAAAAATCAATTGAATATATATATTCAGTTATATATTCATATGTATGTATGTAATTTGGGACTAACTCTTCTCTTCCATTCATTTATATGTCTGTCCTTATGCAAAGGCTGCCATGCATTGATTACTGTAACTTTCTAGTAGGCCTTAAATGAAATAGTATAAGTAAATTCTCCAATTTGATTACTCTTTTTTCATTTTTTGCCTATTCTATATGCTTTCCCATATATATTTCAGAGCAAATCTGTCAATTTCTTTCTTTTAAAAAACAAACAAAAAGGTAGTGTGTTTTTTACTGATGTTTATTTTTTAAAATTTTTCGTTTGTTTAAATTGACATACTGTAATTGTACATATTTATGAGTACAATGTGATGTTTCTATATATATCTATGTTTTATAATGATCCCATCAGGATAGTTATTGTATCCATTTCCTCATGCATTTATTATTTCTTTGTGGTTAGAGCATTCAAAAGCTTCTCTTCTAACTGCTTTGTAAATGTAATATTTTACTGTTAACCATAGTCACCCTGCTGTGCAATAGCAGGTTGTAGTCCATCTATCTAATTGTAACTTTGTGCCCATTGACTGACCTCTATTCATCTTCCCCTCTCCCATCCCCTTCCTAGTCATTATTCCACTCTTTGAATCTATGACACTAACTTTTTTTGTTTTAATTAAGATTTCACATATGAGTGAGATCATGCAGTATTTGTCATTCTGTGTCTGGCTTACTTCACTTAACTTGATGTCCTCCAGGTTTATCCACGTTATTGCAAATGACAGGATGTCATTCTTTTTTACGACTGAATAGTATTCCATTGTATATACAACATTTTCTTTATCTATTCATCCATTGTTGGACACTTCGGTTGATTTCGTATCTTAGCTATTGTAAATAGTGCTGCAATAAACATGAGAGTGCAGATATCTCTTTGACATACTAATTTCATTTTCTTTAGATATATATATCCAGTAATGGAATTGTTGGATCATAAGCACCAATATAGCAGACCTGAGACTGCTATCTTTAGAGAGGACTGCTTGCCAGCTTGCTTTTGATTGTTGTCTCAGAACTTGATTTGTAAACAGTTCTCTAAACTTATAAAACAAACAAAAAACACTTTCCTATCTGACAAGAATGGTTCACTGTGCATAGACTCTGTACAAATAATGTGGCTAATATAGAACACCCACTTTCCTTATAGGACTCTGGAATTTTGGAACAGACTAGGTGGGAAGTGCCTATGTGATGATGCCCCAAGTTAAAACTTTGTTGGCCGAGTCTTTAGTGGGGTTCCTTAGGCAGAAACATCATACACATGTTGCTCATTTTGGTTGCTGGGGAAAAATGTGCTTTCTATGACCCGTCACAGAAGAGAAAGTACACTAGACTCTGTCTGCTTCTTTATCCCTTATGATTCAGCAGTGTGTCTCTAATAAATCTTATCCATGAGTACAACTATATGCCAAGTCCTATGAGTCCTCCTAATGAATATCTGAAGTTATGGGGGTAGTCTTAGGGACTACCTAAGACACACTATTGAATTATTCTATTCCAATACGTTGTTGCTAGTATATAGAAATACAGTTGATTTTTGTGTGTTGACCTTGTGTTCTATGACCTTACTACATTTACTTATTAGTTCCAGCTGTGCTTTGTAGACTATTTATGTTTCTACATAGGAAATCATGTCATCAATGACTACAGGCAGTTTTATTTTCTTCCTTTCTAGTTGCTGATCTTTTTTACTTGTTTCCTGTGTTTGCCTTAGTAGGACATCTGTTGGATGAACATAGTAGGAGTGTATATTCTTGCTTTGTTTCTTATATAAGGTAGAATACGTTTCGTTCTCTCATTATTAATTTATTATTGATTTTATCAACTTATAACTAAATTATTTTGCTGACATTTTTCTAAGGGCAAATTCCTCAAAAACAGGAGATAAGAGAAAGCACATATTGTGTAGGTGCCAGGTGATCAAGGATTGAGGGAGAAGGATTTTATTGATGGGGATGAAAAGAGATGAAAAGTGGCATTGTGGAATTCAAAACTACTTAACATCCTTTGCAAATTTTCTCTGAATTTTCCTTTCTTCTTCTTCACTTATATATCTCTTAGTTTCTTGCCCAATGTCTCACATGGTAGGAGCTCAAAAAATAAGACTTTTGAGAATACTTGAATCAAAAATCAATCACTCTGAGGTATTATTATGAATTTTGTTGGATGCTATAACTATATTTAGTAATATAATATCAAAAGCACTATTTTTTAGAGATATATTCTGAAATATTTCTGGGGAAAACGACATAATGTTTGAGATTTGCTTTAAAATATTCTAACAAATAACAACAATAACTAAAATTAGTGTGTCATAATATTGATAATTGCAAAAGCTGGGTGCTATGTGTATCGATCATACTAAAACAAATCTTTAAAAAAATCAATCCCCTGTGCTAGTGTTTGAAAAATGGGTATGTTCTGCTATGAGGACTCCTATTTTCTGAGTTCCAAGAAATTGAAAGCATATTTGTCAACTTCTTTGTGTAGCAGGTTTTTGAGAACTGGAAAAAAAATATTACTGTTAACAAATCATTAGTCATCAAAAGATGAGAGCAATGCTTGTAGAAAGAATAGTCTACTTTCATTGTCTCATCTTCCTTGGGCCATAGTCACTGCTTAACTCACTATGGTACTCAGATCACCATGGGCCCTCTGTTTACCAAATCCAGTAGATACTTCTTCCTTATCTTACTTGAATATTCTGCCTCCTTTTGTGTTGTTTACAGACTGCCTGCTCCTTCTTGATGATTTCTGTTCCTTTGCTTGGCCTCTGTTCCACTGAGCTAGTGCTGTGTAAGAAGCTACTTCTAAGCACAGTGATGTAAGCCAAACCATTTTATCATGCTCACAGGTACTTTGGGTCGGAGGTTTACGTTGTATGCAGTGGGATCAGCTTGTCTTTGCTACATGATGTCTGGGGCCTCAGTTGGGAAGACCTAAATGCTGAGGTGAGTTGACAGCTAAGGACTTGAATCACCTGGAGGCCTCTTCACTGTCTTACGCTAATCTGTCAACCAGAATCTCTCCACATGGTATCTCTAAGTAGTCTCTCTTCATTGCCTTGCTTGGGCTTCCTTGTAGTATGTTGATGGGTTCCTGGAGGACAGGTGCAAACCACATCACAATCCTACTCAGGGACAAGGGGAAATGATCACGTTCTCCACTTCTCAACGGTAGTATGCAGAAGCCAAGGTGGCATGGGGGATATTGCAGAGATCTTTGAAAAACATAGTCTTTCCCAACCTCATAATGCTGTTTTATGGTTCTCTCTTTTGGAATTTCTTTCTTAACCTTAGTTTCAGCTTCTTCTCTATTTACTGCTTAAATGTCAATAATCTCCAGGGTGGCTCTGATATGTATCCTTTCCTTTTTTCACTCTACACTCCTCTCCTTTTATCTTATTCAAGCCTGCAGCTATAACTTATACCAGTATGTCACTGCAATAAACATGTAACAAGTCTTCGCTCCTGATATTCAAATTCAAATAGCTATTTACAAGACACCCCCTTTTGAATGCCCTGTAGCCACTTGAAGCTTATATTATCCAAATGGAATTCATTATTGTTCCCCTGTCCTCTACGCTATATTCTTCCTGTACTCCTTATTCCAGAGAATAGCACCGCTACCCACTTGCCCCCGACAAAAACTTGTAAAGTATCTTCGATTCCTTATTTTTATTCCACATATGTTTTCAATCAATTTCTGAGTCCTGGCAATTAATTCTTCCAAATTTCCTTTTAATATAGTCAGTTCAGCCGGGCTCGGTGGCTCAGCCTGTAATCCCGCGCCTTTGGGAGGCTGAGGTGAGTGAATTGCCTGAGCCCGCGGTTTCGAGACCCGCCTGGGCAGCGAGACCTCATCTCTACAATAAATAAAAAAATCAGCTGGGCCTGGTGGCTCATGCCTGTAATTTCGGCTACTCGGAAGGCTGAGGCGGGAGGATCGCCGGAGCCCAGCAGGCCGAGGCTGCGGTGGCCGGGAGCGGCCACTGCACTCCAGTCTGGGCGACAGAGTGAGACTCCAACTCAAAAAAAAAAAAATATAGTCAGTTCTCTCCATTTCCACTGCCACTGCCTACCTGAGGCACGTATTACCTCTTATTAGGATCACTGCACTTTTTCTCTTACTAACTAGTCCATTTGTCTTTAGACCTGGTCTGGTCTCTACTTCCTCCTCAATTCTGCTGCTAGAGGGCACTGTTTATCACAGAACACTGTTTATGTTACCATCTTGCTCAAATTTTGCAGAAGACCCCCCATTATTCCCAGGAATAGCCCAAAGCCCTTTGCTTGCCATATTTAGATGCTTGCCTACATGCCCACACTGAATGCTCACCAGAATTTTCACTAGTACACTTTAAAATTATATATAAACACCTCTTAAAACACCATATTTCTTTATGTGTGAGTCTTTGCACATGCTATTCCACTTGCCTGGAGTTCTTTCCTCCATTTATCTTGCATGCTTTTGTTTGTATTTGGCCTTTTAAGCCCTTCTTTGAAGTGCTATTTCTTCTATGAATAGTTCCCTAAAAGTCACCCTCTTCACCTACACACATGCACATACCCACCAAAATTAGCAAATGCAAGACTCTTGGACTTAACGCTCTGCATACATTCCACATAAAATATCACATCTTATAGTAGTTGTATTACATAGGTCTCTGTAAGAGGCTGTCAGCCTCTTAATGATGAAGACTGCCTTAGTAATTGCCTATTTATTAATTTATTCAACAAATAATGACTAGTAACTCCTACCCTATGCTAGTCATTGTTGTTGGAACAGAGTGTTATGGTAAATAGGACTTAATTCATAGTCTGTCTCTAGCTCGTGGTACATTTTTAGAACATCTGTGTTGAATTTGTAAATAAACTGGACTGTAGTTGTTCAGTATGTATTGTTACACAGTTGAAGAGTGAAAAATGCCCCTTCATGGATCTCAACTGGGGTCATTAGAGAAATGCTTCTATGCATGTAGGGCAGGGATTTACCAGTTTGCATAATGGAAAGAAGTGAATTTGAAGTTTGTAGCAAAGTTCCCTTGATTTATCTTGAAGGTATTTTACAACAGTATCCCAAAGAAAAAATAGTAATGTAACATCATGACAGCATAGGCTGTTTGCTCACCTAGCTAGGGTCAGTCAGTGCTTTAGGCTTTCAGGTGACACTCGCCTGAGCTGCCCCAGAGTCCACCTGGAAAGTCTCCCAGGCCTTATGCTGGCCTGGTAGTCTTCTCACTGTGGGTTTTTGGGATTGCTTCCATTTGTTTCTGGTTATGTTGATCCCACCCAGATTTGAAAACAACAAATATGAGTTCTTTATACTGCCATTCCTCAGATTTGGCAGTCACTGCCCACAGGGCAGTTATTGGGTTAAGGAGCCTCTGGAGGAAAATCACGCTTGAGGCAAATAACATTATCTCACTATTAGTAGCTTTTATCTTCTTAAAAACCTCATTTTCTTTTTTTAGTCCCTGTTGCATTGAGGACATTTTTATAATGAGCCTAAATTTTCATTTAATTTTATTTGACATATGCTGCTTGAAAGTGCTTCATCGACATTGAACATCACTCCTTTAGTAACTGAATTCTGCTAACAGCTATAAAGGAACAACCAGGGGTGTGACCAGTGCTTCAGAGCATGGTTGCATTTTGATTAGCTGAATTTTCTGTTAGTCCAGTTAGTCCACACATCAATTAGTGAAGCAGAATCACAAGACTGAAGACTGCAGGAGTTTTTCTTACAGGAAAGTTACATCAGTACTTTTTGTATTTTTTTTTAATCATATTATCATTTTTAAGTAAATATCTGATAGTGTTTAGATAAATAAATTTTATGTATACAAAAGCACAATGTGCTTCCAAAAAGAAAGAGTTGGAAAAAAATTTATATATATACATATATTGTATTTTTTTTACAACTATACTAATGCAAATAACACAGAAACATTTGTTCATCTTCAACTGGGACTGTGTATTGTGCCCTAGTAGATGACTGCGGATCTTGCCCACCCGCTATGCAATGACTGTGAGAGAACCTTCTTTTAAGAACAGAACCCCAGTCTATAGGAATAGACATTTAGAAATACAGAAGCCTTACGCCCAGAAATAATCCTTGAAGCTTCCTTTTCAAGCGTAAAATGTGAAACCTAAAGCAAGGCTAGACAGCAACTTTTCATATCATATATAGGTTAAGCATGAACATACAAGGGTCACCCCCCAAAAAAACAATTTATTTATAAAAAATTGTGTATTTATTCCTACGTGTTTAAACTTCAGTCACCTTCAAAGTGCTCTTCGTCTGATGCAATACATCTGTCGTGATGCTTTTTCCATTGCTCAAAACAACTTTTGAACTCTTCAATTTTTATGCCTTTTAGTGTTTCTGCTGTTTTTTGTTTCACATCCACCACATTGGCAAAATGTTTCCCTTTGAGGACTTTTTTTCATCCGGAGAAACAAAAAAGAGTTGCAAGGGGTGAGATCAGGTGAATAGGGAGGGTGGGGCATGGGTATTAAGCCATTTTTTGTCAAAAAACTGTTGAACACTCAGCGCAGTGTTGGCAGGTATGCTCGTAAATTACCTATCATGGAATGGACAATCATTTTGAAAGAATCTCCAAATACAAATGTACTGATGTCAAATACGGCCTATCACAGCAATGCTAGCTGGTACACTGATGTCCATAGGTTCCTAGACTACTTGCCCAGCACGAGAAGCCTGTACTGCAAGAGACCTACCCTCCCAAAAATAATTCTGTTTTTTCTTTGTGGGGGGCTCCCCCCTGGTATTTTACTTTTAGGTTTGGAGTAAGAGTTAATCACATAATCTAGGAAGCTTTCAGGAATATTACCTTGTAAATTCTCACAGTTATGAGTAATATAAAAAATTAACCCCACCCATGATAAAAAGAACAAGAAATCTAGGAATTCTTTCATCTTAAAAAAGTATTATGATATTAATAACATAGATGAAAGTTCTTTTTATTAACCCCTTCTTCCAAAATTTCAACTAGTATGCTTTAGGCCCACATATAATATTGTTATGTTTTACTGCCGAAAGTAACTACATATTGATGTTTCAGAAATGCCACAGGGTCTTTATGTAACTAGTTGCTGTTTTACCTCAAAAAATAAATAATGCTTCCTGTTTTTACTTTTACTTATCTGGAATAAGTAGCTATTGACATCTGCTGAAGTCAGTATAAAGATTTATTTACTTGGGTGCAGGCATTGACCAATAGGGAGCCTAGCTCAATGTTTATATTGAAGGACAATAAATTGTGATATTGACTGGGCTGAGACATCGATATTTGCATTGTTGTAAACATTTTTAAAAATCTTCATGAAATATTCTTCAGAAATCCCCTTGTCATCTGAGCAGCTGAGCTAGAAGCATTCGGGGAATAGCCTGTGTCTGGAAGCCAGTGGGTAACTTGAAATAGCTATAAATTGTTCTGGCTTCCAAGTTTACACAAAGACACATTTTTTATGGTGATGTATAGTGCTGATCATTAGGAGCTTTCAGATGACAGCCCTGTCCCCATCCTTAAATACAGGATTTTTGTCTAAAACAGCTCCCTTAGAAGAAATGTGCTCCATGATCAGCTTGTATCTTGAAAATCTCATGTTTTCCAAAAAAAGATTTCATTGCCAAAACAGTGACACATGAAATTATTAAAAATTTGAGATATTTAAACTCAAATTTGGGATATTTAACTCGGTTGGCATGAATGTTTTCTTTGTATCTACAGAGGAAAGAGGGAGATGGTTTAGAAGACATTGGGATAGGTAAAATAATAAATTGAATATTAAGCCCATTTGAGAGAATATAATGTACCCCAAATCTTCTCATTGCCTATGAATGCCTATGTGCTCACTTTTAACTTCTTATGGGCAAGTGATATGCTTATTTATATAGTATATGCCATTTTTAACTGAGTTTTTGAAGAGATACAAACTTTACATAACTTTGTCAACACATGCTTATGTGATTTTATATACTTGGAAGAAATAAAACAGGGACAACCCCTGTTATATAGTATATGAGATAACTTCCAGCAAATTCTCGATTCTCAATCTGTTTTAGCTAGCTCAGTAATTCTAGGTGAATGGCCCAAAGTAATTAACTCTGCTCCTTGAAGAAGCACAGCCTCATCATCCCTGTGTAGGATTTGGTGCCTCATGTCTTTGTCAAGTAAGATGACTGTGACAGCATCCTGATCAGAGATCAAAGAGCTGGGGGCTATGAGCAAAATGTGATGCCTATTTATGCTTGAGTATCAGTTTGGATGGAAAATTTGGCATTAAAAAAAATCTGCATCATAGTTTTATACCTAGAGGATAAAAAAAGGAAAAGAAAAGAAACATCCGGTTCTCACTGCAGCTGCTTAAATCTCCTCTCTAGGCTGTGCCTTATAGCATTCTATTCTAAGTTCATCTGAGGGACTGACAGTGCTTTTAGCAAAGAGGGTTTGGAAGGGGAGGCTACAGCAGGCAAGGCTAAAATGGACCTTTCCTGGAAAATGAGGGGCTTCTAAGGGAAAGTGAACATTTTCCTGCCAATATTGGTGGCTGCAAATGAAACACTCAGCCCTTTCCCAGACCCTGTGGCAAGCCCCTCTCCTATCATCACCCTAGAAGCTTCAGTTCAATGATTTCTTCTCTCCCGCCCCTCTCCTGGTGTCTTCTCACCCCTGGGCTTCTCACTTTCTCTTCCTCCCTCCCTTTGGGGCAGCTGCCCTGTGCAGGTAGGAAACACTGGCTTCTTAGCCAGGTGGGCAGTCCCCACCACTTCCAAAGGAATGACCTAAGCACCGGGATATCAACCCAGGGATGATTTTCCCAGGATTAAATGAAGTAAGGTATGTGAAATACTTGGCACATACTAGGCCCTCAAAAGGTGAGACTCTTCTTCCAGGTTTCTCTTTACTGGGAGGAGCAGATGAACATCCAGTGTATTGGTTTGCCAGGGCTACCATAACAACGTCCCACAGCTTAGGGAGCTTAAACAACAGAAAGGTATTGTCTTTCAATTCTGGAGGCTAAAAGTCTGAGCTAAATGTGTTGACAGGATTGATATCTTTGGAGGGCCTCTCTCCCTGGCATGTGGATGGCTGTTTTCTCCCTGTGTTTTCAAATGGTCTTCTGTCTGCATCTCTATGTCCTAATCTCTTCTTATAATGATACCATTTATATTGGATTAGGGCCCACAGTAGTGACCTCATTTTAACTTATTACCTCTTTAAAGACCCTGTCTCCAAGTGCCCCCACTCTGGGACAATTTGTGGTGGGGGCACGATTCAGCCCATAATATCCATTCACTCCCTCCTCCTCCTCCCACCTCTTCCAGCCATCAGACTACAAATCCCACCTGACTCCTCTTCCCTGTGGCGGTGGGGAGAAGAGCAGGGCCTGTAGGGGCTGGCCAGGCTTTCCACACGTGCTTCTGGGAATCTGCACCACATATACCTGGTACCACGACTGCCACGAAGTCATCAGGATGAGGGCTACTGATGCATGAGTGACTTAGGAAGCAATGCTGGTGTGTTTGTCATAGCAAGGTGATGATGAAAGCACAATTCAAGACAGAGGAGGAGACCATCCGCCTGGGGAGGCTGTGAGGAGGAGAAGGAGGAGGAGTAGAAGGAGGAGGATTATTCATTCTGGGGCTGCTTTCACAGAACTGAGAGAAGGAGAGAGAGAGCTCAGTGAGGAGTAAGGGGAAGTTGCTGCTGCAAGTGTTTTTCTTTCTGGCCCTCGCAACCACTTGGCTTCCCTGCTCCTCACTTCCCCCACCACCTGCCCTTCTCTCAAGAGCCATCTGCAGTGATGTTCTCTTAGCCCATCTGCCCCGCAGAGGACTGAACCCCAGCCCCTGCCCTCTTTGTGGTTTCACATGGAAACTGATTGGGAGCTGTCCTGGCTGATTTCCACCCCCACAAGCCTCACTCTCCATCCTGTGGTCACAAGAATATCAGAAGCTACCGCTTTGGGCTTTTTTTTTTTTAACCTCTCCCTTTCTCTCCTTTTGTTGTTGCTGTTAATTGTCACACACATCTCAAAGAAGGAGGAATGAAAAGTTCCCCGGCCCACTCTTTTTCCTAAGTGTCCTTCTTCCTCCTTCTCCTTTGTCACTTGACCCAGCTGGCACCGCTCCTCTCACTGTCACATCCGCCATACATGCCAGCCCTGGGACACACTTTTTGCTGTTCAGGAGCACCCAGATGTGGCTATGGCAATGCACTTGGGCTTGCCATGTCACATGGCACCAGTCACCATACTTAGCGCTGTTTGTTCTTGAGTCATATTTACAGCGGTTCCCCTGGCATCAAATTTGAAAAACAAGTTTAGCTCTTGAGACCAAAGGGCACACAAGAGATCATTTATCTTTACATCACACCCCCTTTCTTGAGGAAGACATGAATCTTCCCCATCTCTCCTTCTGGCCCTGTTTGCTGCCAGTCCCCCAAGCTGTCTGCCTCTGTCCTAGCAGTGACAGATGAGTCTCGCCCCCTTAGGGTCTTTATAATTCAAGACACAGTTCACCCTATTCTAGATGGTAATGTTAATGTAGCCACTCCAGCCATCCTGGCTGCATCATAAGAAAAATGAAGGTAAGCTGAGGACTGGCTTCAGAGGTAGGCAGAGTCAGCAGACAACTGCCAACTAAGAGCTTCCGGCAGCAAGAAAGACACATCACTCAAGGACTGGCCTGGGAGGCTTGGCTGCTGGCTGGTATTTGATCATCAGCACCTTTAGTTTGAATCTCTGGTTCCTATGAAATAATATCTTCTAATATCTACATCTACAGTTGAGTACAATGTACACAATGCTCACGTACATTTAAAATATTTAAACTGAACTATAAATTTCACCATAGATATGATTTCCCTCCCATTTTAAAGGGAACGTAATATACATAACTTATTCTAGATAGAGTAGTGATAAGCTAAGACTTAAAGTAACCAGGCCTGTGACAGTTCAGGCTATTTCCGTCTGTTACAGCAGGCTGCCACGCTGCACTTAATCTCAAGAAGAGTTTTAAAGTATTAGTAGTTCTTTCCCAATGGGATTGTGCTTCTGATCCTTTCTTGGAAGAAGTTCTTGGATGAAGGATTGAAAGAAGATTCAGAGGAATGAAATTTAGGAGAAACACAGGAGTGCCGCTTAGGTAGTGCCACTAGAGAAAGAACACAAAGTTACATACACTTTACATCCTCCTGCCTCTACCAACTCAGCAAGCAATTCTGGTCCACTTATTCTTGCCTCACTACTCTGTTGTTGCTACTAGAACTTTTGATACTCCATGACTATATCTGAAGAACTTTGTTACTTAGTGATTTTCAACTGGACACCATTGCCAGGGGATATTTGAATATGTGTGAGCCTATCAGAATGACTGGTACATTCTAACTGGTCTGCAGTGGAAGGGAAACCAGGAACACTGAACATCAGCAATGGGTAGGGCAGTGGAACAGTGTTGAATCCACCTGACTAGCACACCTATAGTGTACCATACTAGAACCAGAGGAACACAGCAAACTGAGGAAGCCCTGTCAACTGCTCACAGGTGTAGAGGCGGTATGGAGGCAGTGCTAATACTATTGCTTTCTAGGCAAATGGCAAAGAAAGGGGGTCCCTGGGAGCTGGACAGTGGGGGTAAGTCACAGAGAGAAAGAGCTCAAGAAAGGGATTACAAAAAGCAATGTGGAAAGTCCTGGGTTCACCCATTTTACTACTAGACCCATCCAATTAATATCTAAAATTCAATTCCATTTTTTTTTACTTGCTTCTTGCTTATGGCTTCTAGTTCTCTGTTGAGAATTTCTGTAAACGTATTTGTTACAAAAGTGTTCACCTTTACTTTGCAGAGCATAATTTTTTGAGCAACTTGAAAATCTTGGTCCCTGAGAACTTAACTGTGCTACCTTTCCTTGTGCCTCTGCCTGCTGCTCCTTGGTTGGAGATGTTTTTCTTCTTTGGTGCCTGTGTCCTTCTCACTCTTGAAATGACCCAACCATAGAAATGTCACTCACTCTCAGTCTGGGTGACAGAGTGAGACTCCAACTCAAAAAAAAAAAGAAAGAAATTCCCTTCCCTGATACATGAACAAGGACTCCCTTCTTTAAATTTCTCCTTAGTGTATATTTATTCTTCAAAATATTCTCTGGACCATTTGAGACCCCTCAGGCTGTTGATGACAGAGAATATGCTGTCCACTGCTTATCCATCATCCTTTCTTGTCAGATCTGTCTAACCAGTTTTTCAGCCCTTTAGGCAAGGCCAGCTTCAGTCCTGGTGGGTATAAAGCTGAGTGCTTTTCTCATGCACAAATAATGGTGAAATAATGATGGTCGTAATCAGAATTGTGACTTTGGTAGGTAGAGTATGCTATATTTTCCAAATGTTTTTTTTTATTATGTATAGGATGAATAACGGAAGAAACACAGCGTATGACCCAGATGTTCTGTTTGGATACATTTCCTTCTAATAATCTGAGAAAGGCATTCTTTTATCCAGCATTTGGCATGCATGTCAGGCTGGGTGTGCACGTGACTAAGCAGAGGACCCTAGAGCTGTATATGTGTCATGTCATTTGAGGTGGAAGCTCTGTGAATTCTTAGAAGAAAAATATCTGGCTTCTATGAAAAAATACTAAAAGGCTTTGGAAAGGGATCTGGGAGACTGAACAACCCCTAAAGTATATGATTTCAGGGAGTCAAGTGCAAATGAATCAGGGACTTGTGACTCCATGAATGTTTCCCGATATAGAACTTCTGAAAAATTGATTTAAACTTGAAATAAATGTCAAATCCAAGTATTCTGGTAAATAGAGAAAGAAAAACTGTGCTAACATGTGCCTGTGTGAGCTTGCATGTGAGTGTGTCTCAAATAAGCTCATGATTTTATGAGCTTACAATCTTGGGTCTGAATGCATGTCCAAATGCGGCACACAGGTGTATGTGAATACAAAGAAAAACACAGTGCTGAGAATGGATTGGTATTGAGCAATAATTGACGTCATTCATTTAATAAACATTTATGTGGTTGAAGGAGACAATATATTGTCCCTAGAGACAACAATCATTAAAAGTAAATTTTTAGTTATTTAAATCTGCTTTGTGAAATATAATCTCTTTTTCACAAGAACCTTTCGCATTATGTGCAATTCACAGAACCTAGAGTCAGTGTTTCCCTGGAGATTAAAGCGGACAGTTCTACAAACCAGTGTGTGTTAGGGCAGGATATAAAACACATAGTAGATGATATGATTCTTAGTGGAATACAGAACCTAGAGCCTTGGAAGCCAAGATGTTTACCAAGACGCCTCAGGCTATTGGAAGAGACATGGAGTTCCTTAGTGCACAGAAGATTTACTTAAACTTAAAGGGCAGGTAGACATTAAGAAGCTATAGAACTTAGGGATATCCAAAATTCTGTTCTATGAAATACAAGTTCTTTGGCATCTCTGGTGCACCATACACTGTTAGCTACTAAGCTACCTTTTTAGGGCATATTTCTATGCATGTTTTAACACAAACATAAATTCACATATACACTATGACTGAATAGAAAACACAACAGTTCCATCATCCCACAACATTTCTTTTGTTGTTTTTTGTAGTCAAACCCATTTCCCTCTTTTAACCTCTGTTATTTAGATTGGGCAATTTCTATTTATTTAACTTTATTGGTATTTTACTCTGTCATCTCCATTTTGCTCTAACACTTATCCAGTTAATTTCTAAAACTCAGTTCTATTTCTTTTTATTTGTTTCTTGTTTATGGCTTCTAGTTCTCCGTTGAGAAGTTCTGTCATCGTATTTTTCTCGAAAGTGTTCACCTTTACTTTGAAGAGAATAATTTTGCTAGCTGCTTTAAAATCCAGAGATCTGTAACATATAGGACTTCTAGAGTTGGTATTTGTTAGTTGTCTTTTCCTTTGTGAATTATTTAGCTTCCCCTGGTCTTTATTTTGGGTAGTATGCATACTTTGAAACGTATGTTACTAGACTCTAGATCCTGTTAAAATTCTCTGAGACTATATCCAGAGGTAGAATTGGCTATTTTAGCACCCAGTTAATCCATTCAGGCTTATGCCATAAGTTCTGACTCTCCTGCTGACTGTGACACCAGTTCCATTTCAAAAGCTTTGCAGTGTGGCCAACTAGGACCCGGAGGGTGGTTTACATAGGAGTTCAGTTCTCAAAGCCTTTGGTATACACTGTTTTGGGTTAGTGCAACACAGTTCAGGGATGAACCAGGGACTTTATACATTGCTTTTTGTGATCCTCTCTGTGATTACCCTCCCCTCTCCCCCGCTCCCTTGCTCCCATGGACTCCCTTTCTTTGCCATCTGCCTAGAAAGCAAGAATATTAGCACCATCCCCCTATCCCCTGCAACCCTAATGTTACTAATTTTTGTGACTGGATCCAACTCCAGGAAAAAATGGTGAGAAGAAAGAGCAAAGAAAAAGTAGTGAGTATTCTTTCACATTTTTCAGACTTCTACATTTTTCCTTTTCTCAGTTCCTCTACTCATGAAGGAGAATGTTGTTTGTTTGTTTCGTTTTAGGAGTCATTGTAGCCACTGCTGCTTTGACCATGGCTACTGATGTTTACTTCATGGTAGGGCGGAGGAAAGAGAAAAACAGGAATGTCCCCACTCTTCCTATCTTGCAAGTTTTCCCTTTCCTCATTCTCAGATCAAAAGGAAAGTTTATCTTGGAGTTTCTTCTGCTGGCATCTACTATACAATTGCAGGATTCTGACGGCTCTGAGTTTAAGCAAGGAAAGGTAGGAGGGAAAAACAAAACAAAACAGAAAACGTAATCACTATGTTGTTATTTCTTCAAGTTTTGATTCCTCTCCATAATCTGCTTACTATTCTTTACTTTTCAGAGCCCTCAGATAATTTATTTATGTATTTTGCTAGTTGTAAGGTGTGCCTACTCCATCTTAACTGAGACTTCAAGTTCTGTGGATAATTAAAAATAACAGTAAAACTGATGAAAAATTAACCTTTTTTTTGTCATCACCATGCACATGCAATTTTAAACACTGTCAGTGAGCAGACATCTCCCACTGCCCTCTCCTTGGTAAACCAGTGATATGGGGAAATTGTAAGCTGAGAGCAATAGAAAATTGGACTTCAGAGTCAGATGTGTGTGTCATAGATTATTAAAGAATTTTGTAAGAATATTGTCCTTCATTTGGGGTTCTGAATATGCTTTTGTATACTGAACGAATTGCTTTAATTGACCCCATGAATAAGAACATAGAGAATTAATGTTGACCTACTAAACTGTAAACTTATTGAGAGCAAGGGACATGTCAGCTTTACTTTTATTCATTTATTCATTCATTCACTCATCAACTGTATATTGTATGTAAGTATATACTACACTTATAGAAATTTTATCTTCCCTTAATTGACCTTTTGTCTGAAGGAAAAGATAAATAATCAAATAGTTTCAGTATAATATAATAAGTGCTATCATTTTAAAAAGCACCAAGTAGTTAAGATATATAGTTAACTGTGGGTGGGGGTGCTGTCTCAGGGAACCTCCAGAGGTTAAGGAAGGATTCTTTTAAGAGGTGAAATTAAACTGTGACCTGAAAGAAAAATAAGAGACAACCTGAAAGAGAGGGTGTTCTAGGTGATAATATGAGTAAAACCAGGAACAAAAGACATTCTTCTGGAATTATAATTTTTTAGGTGAGACCCTAATCAAATATGAAAAAATATGAAAGAAAAATGATATAAAAATAAAGAAGAGTTAGATAATTGTGGGCCATATAGGAATCTATGCCGAGTATGGAATGATGTTGGTCTGGTGTGGCATGGTATGAGTATGGATCAGATGTTGATAACCTACCTAATATTATTATGAACAAAAATTAAAATAGAAGACATTTGTAAATAAGTTTTGTAACTTTGAAAGTCCAGCAGGTGATTCTATTCATCTCTTAAAGTGTAAGATGACAGAGATAAAAATGGAGAGAAGAGAATGGATGTAAGACATATGCTAGAGGAGAATTAATAAGACTTGATGATAGATTTGGTATTGGAATCAGGGAGAAGTAGGTGTTGAGAATGACTCCTAAAATTTTGGTTTGGGAAAGCTGATGTATTCCTTGCTCTCCATAAATTTAAAGATTACTAGGTCAGCATTAATGATCAAAGAAGGTGCCATCTGTAAGTAAGAGAAAAACTGAAGAAGACAGTTTGAAAGAAAAAAAGTTTGAAGAATTTCATGTTGGACATATCAAATTTGGGATAAGACATTCAAGTGATCAAGTTAGGCTATTACATATATGAGCCTAGGGCTCATGGAAGAAAAATAGGATAGAGCTATAAATTTGCAAGCTCTTGGTCTAAATTTCAACGTTCAAAGCCACAGAATAAATGTTATTGTCTAGGAAATGATAGAACAGTGAGAAAATTTTAAAGATATCTAGAACATAGTTATGAAGAATTTCAATACACAGAAGTTGGATAAAATAGGAGAAGTCAGCAAAGGAAATTTTGAAGGACTATCCAGAGAGGTATTTAAATGGAGAGTTAGGAAATTATGACATTATAGATGCCAAGAGAAGATCATTTAAAGGGGTTAATTGTCTACTGGGTAAATTCATGCTGAGAAGTCTCTTAAGAAAATACTAAAATGTGTGAAATGATTTGGAAACTTGGCAGTCATTTGGTGACCCTGGTATGAATAGGCTCAGTGAAGAGGTGTGAAGAGAAACTAGATTGGACTGGTTGAAATATGAATACAAGGTGAAGAATTTGAGATAGCGTAATTATTTTGAAAAGCTCAACTGTGAAAAGAGGCTGTGAAGTATGGGGTCAGTAGAAAGCAGCAGTGTTAAGATAGACATTTAAGAGGTGAGAGAAGAGCCTCCATGGTAATGATGCAGTAGAGCAAAAGCAGGTGAAGATGTAAGAGAAAGTCTAGTAACTGATGGAGGAAAGTTCTTCAAAATGGTCAGAAGGGAAAGAATGCATAGAACAAAAGGAGGAATTGGCTTTTTGATAGGAGGAAAGGAAGACATTGCTCTGTTAGCCAGCTAGTGTGATATAAGATTAGGAGTGAAGGAGTTGGGAGTGTTTTCTCTTGAGAGATTGCAATGATGAATTATAAAATCTAAGTTTTCTAAAATGTAGGAGATCATGATGTGACAAGCACAAATGTAGAAGGTTTGTACATTTGATCATGAGCAAATGAGCAACCTGTCTGACTGCTTCAGGGTTCTTCCCTACCTCCCCTCAGTGAGACATGAGAAAACATCATCAGCAAAGGATGGCATGGATGATGGAAGAGGGTAGTGAGGCAGTGAGATATTTGAAGAGTATGAAGAGGGAAAAATGTAAAACCTTGGAAAGGCAGAATGTCCAGGGCAGTTATGAATGCTTCTATAAGGTGGGTATGGGAAAGCAAATTTGCTTGTTTTTGTGATATTCCTAGAGCAGACACAGAGGACACAGACATTTGGATCCATCTGGGATGGGGTTTCCTAGGCTAATGGAACACAGGATAGAGGTGAAGGAGTTGAGGGTATTTTCCAGTGAGAGACTGCCAAGATAGGACATAAAATCCAAGTTTTATAAAAAATGATATGAATGTAAAAAAGATTGAAAATGTTGGTACAGGAAAGTTGAGGCTTCAATGAAGGAGAGTAATTATTCCTACTGAGTTACTGAGAAAATATTTTTAAAAGAAGTTGTGGATATTGTGAGATGCTCAAATTTGTGACTTCATAGAGTTTCTGACAAGTTCCAGGTGTGATGTGGAATAGGTCACTGAAGACAGCAGAGAAAAAAGACATGGAGATAAGATCAAGAATGTGAGGGTAATGTTTCTGATGAATTCTATTTCTGATTAAGGAAGTCACTGAGAAAATAATGGTAGGAGATATGAAGATGAGGACTTAGAACAGGAACAAAGGTCTCCAGGTAATGGGAAAGAAAAAATGAGTAGGTAAGAGAAATGTGATGGAAAAGAGAAAAGTATGTTATTATTTAGGTGATATGTGCCTCAAAGATATAGGGTTTGAATAAAGGTGGAGTCTAGAAGTTTCAAGGAAAGAAAAAAAAGCAACCAACAACAAAATATGCTTAAGAGAGCCGGGCTCAGTGGCTCAGCCTGTAATCCTGCACTTTGGGAGGCTGAGGTGAGTGGATTGCTTGAGCCTGCGGGTTCGAGACCCACCTGGGCAACTTGGCGAGACCTTATCTCTACAATAAATCAAAAAAATTAGCCGGGGGTGGTAGTGTGCACCTGTAGTTCCAGCTACTTGAAAGGCTGAGGCGGAAGGATCGTCGGAGCCCAGCAGGTTGAGGCTGCGGTGGCCAGGAGTGGCCACTGCACTCCAGTCTGGGTGACAGAGTGAGACTCCAACTCAAAAAAAAATATATGCTTAAGAGTTGAGAATCAGTAGCCCCCACTTGACAGGACAGGTCTACCAGAGAATCCATACTCCCAGCCTGGGTATGGTGGTGAGGTGGAGATATCTCTCCAGGAAGACTTGGAGGATACATGCAAGCTATTGATTATGTAGTGGAGGTTCTTGGATGCAGAATTGAAGGGTTATGAAAGGAGAGGAAGAACATGGAGGTGAGTCAGATGGCGGGTTCTGTGAAACAGTGGGATGTGACACTATGGGAAATAAGAGATGACTGAAGAGATTTAAATCTCTAGAGGGTCAAGAAACTACTGCCTCTGGGCCAAAACTAGCTTGCTGCCTTTTTTTTTTTTTTGGTATGACATATAAGTTAAGGATATTTTGTATTTTTACATTTTTATTTATTTATTTAAATGGGACATTGTATCATAATTTTAATGTAACCAAGTTTACATATTTATTACATGAGGGCTGAAGCCTTCTGTTTGTTCTTGTTGGTGTAAGTCGTGGGCTTTCTTTTTTTGTGGGGTAGAGTTAAGGGTTAGGTATACAAATATGCATTGTGCAGGTACCCTTGTTGATGAGGTGTGCACCCCCGTCCCCATATTTTTACGTTTTTAAATAGCTGAATATAAATCAAAAGAAGAATACTATTTTGTAACATGTTAAAGTAATATTTAGTCACAATTTCATTGCCCACAAGTAAAGTTTTATTGGAATGCAGCCATACCCACTAGTTTACATATTCTCTATGGCTACTTTTATGTTACAATGGCAGAGTTCAGTGGTTGTTATAGAGGCTGTGAGGTTTGCAAAGCCTCAAACTTTTTTTTTTTTTTTTTTTTTTTTTTTGAGTTGGAGTCTCACTCTGTCGCCCAGACTGGAGTGCACTGGCCACTCCCGGCCACCGCAGCCTCGACCTGCTGGGCTCCAGCGATCCTTCCGCCTATTGACTATTTGATCTTTTATGGTAAAAGTTTGCTACCTCTGTTTTAGAGGATCAGGTATGATGGTCTCTTGGAGAAGAGTTGTTCCTTGATCTGACGCTGGAGTCTTCAAAGTATCGTAGGATGCTATAGTGTTGTGCAGGCTAGCTGTTCCCACAGGCTTCATAAGGAAGAGTGGTTATGGCTAACTACTCCCAGAGATGTGACTGTGGCTTTGAGCTTTGATGAGAACACAGTAGTCATAGGAGCAGGCTTCTGATTTACCCAAGCAACTGAATAATTGCCATTAGCAACCACTTGCATTCTGATTGCTTTGTTTGATGCATAATTTTATCATCTCCTTATGCTCTCTCACACTCTCTTCCTCTCCTCTGACCTATTCCTCTCTCACACACTCTCTCTCTCTCCTCTTTTACCAGTTGCTGACCCCATTGGTTGATTCATGAGCTCCTTCACTGCACTACGGAAGACGTCATTCAAGTCTTAGATGTAGAAATTAGTTTCCTGAAGTTGAGATTTAGAACAGAAATAAAAATAACGTTAAGCCTATCCGTTAACGTTGTTAGTTTTTCACTTCAAGGACCACTGTCATTTTGGGTGTCAATCCAATATAATCTTCCTTTATCTCATCTCTTGGAATTGTAGGGAAGGAAGAGCTAATGGGTTTGAAGAAGACTAGAGGACTGGGAGTTAATGCAATTTAAATAGAGCAATTGAAGACAGGAGGAGGCAGGAAGCACCCAGCACTGTTAATGATACAAAGTCCCTAGATCCTGAGATGAAGAAGGTTCAGGAAAGACACAGAAGCACAAGTGTGAGAATGTGAATATGTTTTTGGTTCTTTGTGCATTTTGGCTTTCAAACCTCTTGAAGCAGGTGATGGGGAGTACTCAGGATGGGCTGACACCCCGGTTTGGTATTGCCCTATATAGTTGATTCAACATTTTCTCACTGGAAGCAGCTGTTGTGTGAAACTACCATCCCTGTGGCCAGTGCCCACTGCTTCCTGTGTTGCTGTTGTTCGTATTTTTCCTGCACAGGTTACCCTTTCTTCTGAGGCATATTTTGTGCTGATGTGGCACTTTTTCCCTGCCTGTCCTAGGAAGGTAAGGAGCCTAATCATATTCCCTACAATCATTCCACTACTAATTACAGATAGACAGAACTGAATCACCAAGTTGGTACCACTCTGAAAAAATTCAGCCAAATTGATGATGACATAAGAAAGCTCTCTGAGATATTTCTGATTAGGGCATGCCATGTCCTAAATCATTCAGAGGAAGCAGGGACTTTAGCTACAAGAGCTTTTAACTAAGGATATTTGTGGAGATGGCCAAACCTGACTCTTTTCTTATTAACTCCAGGCTTAGCTTGGTGTAGTCTGTTTTAGTCCCTCTTGGGAAATGTGGACTAAAATGTTTTAGTCCTAGGAGATTTTGAGAAGACTCTTTATGTATTAAGCCCTTTATCTCTCTCTCTCTCTCTCTCTCTCTCTCTCTCACACACACACACACACACACACACACACACACACACACGAAAGAAAAGCCTCAAAAAATAGGTATCTTCTGTCTTCTGTTTTCTAAAAAGTCAATCTACAAAGAAGGTTCTAAACAGTTCATTATGATAGGCTAGAACAGCCATGGAAACTGTAGTCAGCTAATTCATTCATTCAGTCATGTGGTGCTTCTATGTGCTAAATACTGCTGTAGATATTGGAGACAGAGGGATGGATAGCAGAGTCCTTCTCTCTCAGAAATGAGAGTCCTGTGGGGTAAGCATATATAAATACATAACAACAAAGTGGGATTAGTGCAGCACTAGAAATAAACAAACAAAAATAACCTGGGAGGAGAGGAAGTCAGAAAGTTTGTCAAGAATGGGTTCCTTTTTTCTACACTGCTAGTGGGAATGCAAACTAATGGAACCTCTTTGGAAGACAGTGTGGCAATTTCTGAAAGAACTAGAAATTGACCTTCCATATGACCCAGCAATTCCCCTATTGGGAATATACCCGGAGAAACTCAAATCATTCTATAAAAAAGATACCTGCACAAGTATGTTGTTGCAGCTCTATTCACAATAGCAAAAACATGGAACCAACCATGTTGCCCATCAAAGCTGGACTGGATAGAAAAAGGTGGTACATATATACAATGGAATATTATGCAGCCATAAAGAAGGACAAGCATGGACTTTGCAGCAACTTGGACGGATTTAGAGTCGATCATACTCAGTGATCTATCACAGAAACAAAGAACAGAGTACCATATATTCTCACTCATAAGTGGACCTTGAACAATTATATTACCATAAGAAAGAGATTGGCAGTAGTGAGAAACTGTCAGGGGCGGGGGGTGGGATTGGCAGTTGAGGGAAACTGCTAGGGGAGGGGGGGCATAATTCATCAACAAGGGCATCTGCATAATCAATGTTTGTATACCTAACCATGAATTGTACCCCACATCTTTATAATAAAAAAAAGAAAGAAAGGGTTCCTGCCTAGAATAGTGACAGCTGAGTTGGCATTCAAGGCCACATAAACATTTGAAAATTGACAGAGGAGGAGAAGATACAAAGGCAAAGATAAATATGCCACCCAGTGTGTGAGGAACTCTGCTGGTGTGTTCAGGGAGTGAGAGGGAATTGGTTGGTAATACAACAATCTGGAGAGGCATACAAGACCCAACTCACAAGGTGCTCTCATGTGCCATGTCAGTGAACAGTGTGGAGCAGTGGAAAGATTTAAGCAGAGGTGAGATTGACTCTTATTTTTAGCAATTATTTTGGCAATTAAAAAAAGGAACAAACTGGAGGCATGGAGATCCATAAAGAAGATATAGTAGTAATCCAGAGTAGATAATGAGGGCCTGAATTATGATAGTAACAGTGATGAGGAAAAGAATAGATTTGAAAACTATAAAGGGAGTAGACACAAGAGGGTTTGGTTGTTGATTGAAAGTAAGGAATGAAGGAAAGAGAGCAACCAAATGTAACTCCCTTTTATATCTTAGGAGAATGGGGAATTAGCAGTGCCACCACGAGTGATTAGCAGACATGGGGTGTGTCAGGACAAGATGATGTGTTCAGCCTCTGGTGTGTGTCACATAAGGATGAGGTATTCAGTCGGCAGTGATGGCCTGGAGCTCTGCAGATCCACTGCGATAGTCACACAGATGTGGAAATCAGGAACACAGCTGACCATTTACAATGTAGGGATGGGACTTAAAAGTGTAGACTGACCGGGAGTGGGGAGGAGAAGTAGTAGAAGAGTGGGCCTTATAAGATGGCATTGCTTAAGGGTTGAGTATTCCAGATTTTCCTATAGTTTGTTCCTTCTAACATTTATTGAGTATTTCGCATATGTCCATCACTCCTCTGTGTGTTTGCACAAATTCTTTCCTATAATTCTCAGATCAAGCCCAGGAGTAATAAAAAAAGTAGCCACATTTTACTAAGGATGGAACTAAACCTCAGTCATTTACTCAAGGTTACCTAATTCCTAAGAAAAATAGCCATAATCAGGATTCAGGAACACAATGTTTGTCTTGTTTTAATACATTGTGTTCTATCCAGGACTCAGGTGTACATGCCTATATTTAGGTTTTATGTGAGAGAAAGGAATGGTAGTAGTATTGCTGATGAAAGAGCACATCAGCTCTTCTTTTCCTTTCTTACACTCTTTCTTTCTATGGATATCATGTGGGTGAAAATTCCACCTGACAGTGGAATACTAAGAGCAGGGGGGTGAGATATTCACAAACGGGTGGGCAGGGCGCATGTGCATTTCCAGCCGGATGATTTGGTAGGAAGTAGCTATTTACAAAGATTCCATTTTCTCTTATAGTCAAAGGCTGTAATTAAATATACAAATACAAAGATGTTCAGTCATGTCTCCCTTTCTCTTTGGGCACAAACAATCCTACCTACATAGGTTTCCTGCTCTTCTGTGTGTACTGCTGAGGGGCTTCTGCAGTTATTCTCTTCCACACATGGGCTGGTATGTGTTCTCTCTGTGGCAACTCGAAATACACAGATCGCATTTCTGTCTCTAACATTGATGGTACCTTGTAGTTTTCTCTCAGAATCTTATCTGAACTTATTCATGATATTATCTTAACTGTAGATTTAACCCTCTCCAAGGTTTGCTACTTTCTGTCTCCCCCAAGGGAGCACCTTGTCATTTGAGTGTTTGCTTGATTCAGTCACTAATAAACAAAATTCTGCATCTGAGGATGCTGCTTGGGAGGGGAAGGTTTACCTCTCTCATGTACAGGAAGCCTCTGGCTCATCAACCTGTGGGCAGTGACAAGAGCAGGGCTCTGCATACACCATGCTTTTCAACCTAAACTTTGCTGGGAAGAGATCTTTCCCCTTGCTGGGCTCGGTGGCTCAGCCTGTAATCCCACACCTTGGGAGGCTGAGGTGAGTGGATTGCCTGAGCCCACGGGTTCGAGACCCGCCTGGGCAACTTGACGAGACCTCATCTCTACAATAATTCAAAAAATCAGCCAGGCGTGGTAGCACACACCTGTAGTTCCAGCTACTTGGAAGGCTGAGGCAGAAGGATCGCCAGAGCCCAGCAGGTTGAGGCTGCGGTGGCCGGGAGCAGCCACTGCACTCCAGTCTGGGTGACAGAGTGAGACTCCAACTCAAAAAAAAGAGAGAGATCTTCCCCCTTTTAGGGAATAAAGAAGTCCCCAGATCAGTATATCTATTCTTCCAAAGGATCATTTATAAGCTACTTTACTTCCCATCCTCCACAAAACATTTGATGAAACATGCATAAAGCTGTGCTTCCTCCTAGGGTGATGTTCTTCTTCCTGTCATCAGCTAGATTTTGATGATTTGTTTTTCTTTGTGGAGGTGTAGGCTGACATAGATTTGGTTTTGTACCATCACTGGGGGAGGATCCAGAGAATGTCCAAAGGTAACTATCAATCTGCTTGTATCTTGGGCTCTTTTCAGACCCCATTTCAGAAAGCTATAGAATCTCTTCTTAGGGAAAATACATACATACATGTACATATGCATAATATCAGTTTCTGAGGTTCAAAACCCCAGAGGCTAGAGTTTCACGATTCTCAGATTAAGAATCCCTGCTCTGCAAAATGACTTCAAGGCTAAATCAGACTGCTTTACTTCCCCAAGGCTGTTGGGATCCAGGTAGTTAAGGTGATTTCTTATCTGAGCATGGACACGATGGTGTCAGGAGAAACTTAACCCTTCAGAAGCCTCTTAAGTACATAGAATTACTCTGGGCAAGGAATTTCAAGGCAATTAAATTCTTCACATTTATCAGCACTCAGGACTGGTTTATCTCTAGAGATTTAGAAAAAGAGAAAGCAAACAGCTAAGATACTGAGGCAATATGACACTGCAGAGTTCTATATTTATCCCTATCAATGTCTTTCAGATCAAATTGGCTGAGTTTACAAATCAAACGCTGATTTATTATTTTTTATTTTTTTAGCAGCTATCAGCTGCACTACTGCAAACACCCAGTTTCCAGACATCAAGCTGCAAACTCCAAACACCCAGCTGTGTGCTTTCTGACTTTGATATCATCACCCGTAATACAGGGTCTGCATGCAAAATTGAGCTGACAGGCCTTATGAAAAGGTACACAGCAGAAAAGCACCCAACTCCCAGGGCCAAACCATCTCTGCCTCATTTGCAAAGAAAACTAATGTCATGTCACTATGGGAAGGGATCGGCCTCAGAAATGCACAG
Organism: Cephalopachus bancanus; assembly: GCA_027257055.1. Classification (NCBI taxonomy): domain Eukaryota; kingdom Metazoa; phylum Chordata; class Mammalia; order Primates; family Tarsiidae; genus Cephalopachus; species Cephalopachus bancanus. The sequence continues at coordinate 1,896,857 of JAPVLO010000291.1, read as the reverse complement.
GGCCTTGCTCTGTGGAGTGCAAAGGGTTCATTTTCATTTAATTATATTTTAGGCTGTAGCTTATCTTTAATATGAAGCTAATTTTATTCCCAGAAAATTTTCCTATCAAAAGTTGAGAATTGCTTTTTTCTTCTGTATATCTATAAAATATTACATTTTGTATATGTATAGTCATGCATATTCAAACATATACATATATTCAGTTCCAACTATCAAATGAGCTCTTTTTTTTTTTTTTGGTTGGAGTCTCACTCTGTCGCCCAGGCTAGAGTGCAGTGACACACCCACGGCCACCCCAGTGTTGACCTGCTGGGCTCCAGTGAGCCTTCTGCCTCAGCCTTCCAAGTAGCTGGAACTATAGGCCCTCATTACCACACCTGGCTAATTTTTGATTTATTGTAGAGACAAGGTCTTGCCAAGTTGCCCGGGCTGGTCTCGAACTGGCAGTCTCAGGCAATCCATGCGCCTCAGCCTCCCAAAGTGCTGGAATTATAGACTGACCCACCAAGTCCAGCTAAATGAGCTCTTAATATATGCCAGGATCTATAAGGGTTTTGTTCACACATACACACACACACATACACACACACACACACACACACACACACACACACACACACACACGTGACTTATAGTTGGCATGAGTTTACATAATATTTTATTGAATCTGTATGGCTTTATGATGGATTCAGGTTAATAGACAAATTTTAAAACAATTAGTTTGCATTTGTATCTTAGGCAAAGGGTATAGTGATCACCAAAGTAGTTTTGGGAATGTAATCTTCTGTGTGTGGGACATGGAGCAAAAGAAGCTATGGTAATATGGAGGAGTTCAATAGCAAGCAAGTCCTACATATCCAACAGAAAGGGTATTCTGAGAGAACTGGTGAGGTAAATTTCCCAGGTGTAAAAGAAGTCCATAGGAAGTAGCTAGAAATCTGATTCTGGCAGGGAGGCAATGGTGTGGGGACATGGCCACACATACACTGTATGAGTTTAGCTCCTGGCTCACTAGCAACCAGCATGGGCATGTTTAAGGAAGCTTTTTCTTCTGTAATAGGAGCCACCTATTTAGAACAATTCAGCCTGCCCAATTTCCCAAAGATGGTCCCTGTGTTTAATATTTATTTTGTGAGGCCTGTGCCTCAGTCTTACAATAGGCAAAAGTTGGTTTGGGCCTTCCAGAACTTTTCCTATGAAAGACATCTTTTATAATAAGTTTCCCATTCTTGAAGAGATCACTAGATTCTTTTTCTGCCAGCCATGCTATCTATACCCAAAGGAAAATCAAGGAACTATATATATGTGTATATGCATATATATGTGTGTATATATGATATAATATATTTATGTCTTTTTATTTTTAGCTGTGAAATTAAAGACATTTATCAAGCCCTCAACAGGTCTCACCTGTGCTATGTGTCCGCTTTTTTAGAAGAAATTATCCTGAAAAATTGTATTTCTTGTAAATCAAATCCAATTTTAAGTGAAGAGAGTAGAGCTTTCTAGTTAAAGGATCTGTGATGAATCCTTTGCATAGTTTATTATTATGAACTTCTTCCTGACAAGGCAAAGATCTGATTATTGTATGATTTCTGAATTGAGATGTTCTTGTATCATGGATTTGTATATTAAAATGTGCTCATGCTTAGTTGGAGTTTTAGTAAAAATAATGGTCATGATCGCTACCATTTATTGAGAGCTTGTTATGTTCTGAGTACTTTACACATATTTACTCATTTAATACAACAATTCTATAAGGTATTTTATGTTCCCCACTTTATAGAAGGGGAATCTTAAGCCCAAAGATTCCAGTCTACAGGGCACAAGGTGCAGGAATGTTGGAATCCATCACTGCCTCACACTACAGCCAGGGGAAAGTGGTGCTCACAGTCACTATCACCTCTTCAGCCATTTTGCTCCAGCTTCATATCAGACCCTCAGATGCTATTCAATGTAGATAATTCAACATGACTATCACATTGTGAAAATACTTTTTAACACTAATCATTTCACCCTATTGCAGCAGATATTGCTACATGGATTGTGTGTGTAGCCCACTTGTTGCTGGCCTGGTCCAGTGTAGCAGCAAAAGATTGCATTAATTCCCCTTTTCTATGGCTCATAGGGCCTATCTGCCTGCCTGGAGACCCTCAACTTTACCACAAGCTTCCTCTGGTTATTTCTTTGATTCCCTATGACATACTTATATATAAGTGTCCTCATGCGACCTCCGCGATAAAACCTCTCTCCATGGCCTCTGCTTCTGGTGGGAGTGAGGCTATGCTTGAATGGTGCTAGCCTGTGTACTCCGGCTCCCAGGACTGCACTGGTCCTCAGGTGACCTGAGGTGAGGAAGGCCTTCCCCAGTTCATTGGCAGGCGTTGACACCAGATCTCACAGCAGCTTTATCCACTCCTAAAGGCATTCGTGAAAACATCTTTAGTTTCAAGTACTCACCACTTTCTTCACCAGACTCAAAACCAGTCCCCTGGTCTGTCCTACATTGTTCTTGTCCTCCTTACCTTCCAGCACCTGAACAAAGCCATGCCTTCACCCAATCAAAATACAAATCCTTGCATGCTCATCGGCTGGCATAATAGCACAGGGTGGGACACCAGCTGCCCTGTCCTGAGAACAGCTGTCCCTGAGCCCAGTCTGGGTTTAACAGAAACACCTGATGCAACCTTAGAGGAAAGAGGAAACAGTAGCTGGAAAACTGGTCTAGGACTGGAATGGCACTGCTAGTAACAGAATTTGGGCTAAATTTTAAAAATGATTCCCTCCATCTCTTCAGTTCTGGGATTCTATGATCTGTATCTTTTTTTTTTTTCAATTTCTGATGTTCAACGATTTTAACTCAGCTGGTATATATGCCATAGAAATATTAAGCAAGGAGACAGCTGTGTCCTCTCCTCTCCAGTAGCTACAGCTGTTCTCCTGACAAGCTTATTCTTGGGTATGATAAAAATGATCACTGTGGCTATTATTATTTTCAGTTATACAGATTTTTAATGCCCAATTTGTGAAGCCAGAAATGTGGGAGTTTTCTTTTCCAAAGAGATGTTACGTACATAAGAAAGTCTTTGTCCTGCGATTAGTTGTAAACTGCTGAGCTCAACAGTTTGAGCTTAATATGAAACTCCTATGGGGATTTGGGTGCAGGTGTGATCACATACCCAGCTTGCTTCATTTTCCTGCTTTGGTTGTCGCATTCCACTTAATGAAATAGCTGTACTCCTGAAAAGTTGGCTGTAAAACAAATTTCTGTTGGATAAATCATACTTTTTTATTGATCTACATTTTTAAATTAAAGATGCATTCCCCTGAGGAAATAATTGGCCCCAAGACTAAATGTAAATTATACTAAACACTCAATACATCTTTTAAAATTACATATTTAAAGAAAATCTTTTCTATTAAACATGAATAGTGATGATATTTTTTAATGTCAGGAAATACAAGTATCATGCTAATAGCAATGACCAAAAAGTGGCATTTTTGGGGGAATAGAGTCACATGAGGATTAGGTGCGCAGCAAGAATGCCCTGACTTTCTTCATTGAATTCAACCTATTGTTCTGGATTTGTCAGTCAATCCATTAACAATAAAAAGTTGACAAATTTCAAATTACATGAACTTTCCTAGAAGCCTTGAAAGTCAGAAATGCCCAAGACCTGCTTCCAGCTGTCAAAGAGTTTTAGTCACATAGAAAAATAAGACCTGTGGTTTATAACACAAAATATCTATTAGGAAATGCTATTACAGGTGCAGGAGCAATGGATGGGACATCAGGACACCTAGTGTGCTCATTTGCTAACCAAGTGTGTGTCCACAGACTCCTCTGTTTCCATCTCCCACGTGAAAAATATGGAGATTGAGCTAAATCACTAATTCCGAAATTTGCCTATATGGGAGAATTTCCTGGTAAGTTTATTAAAAGCCCAGAATCTCTCAGAAAATTCTGACTTAGGAGTTATCGTTGAGACCTAGACATCTCTGTATTTTAAGGAACTATTCTAGTGAATTCCACTGCAGTCAGACTTTGCCCTAGCAGAGAAACTATGGAATTATGTAACCTCTAAGCTCCCTTTAAGCTCTTTAATTCTTCAATGATTTTAAGGATTGGGTAAACTGAACTTGCATAAGAGTGCAGGACAGCCAAAGGCACCAAGAGTTAGGAGATAAGAGGCAAGGTATTAGTGTCCCAGGGCTGCTGTAACAAGGAACAAGGTACAAAACACTAGGTGGCTTAGAACAATGAAATTTACAGTTCTGGAATAGAAGTATAAAATCAAGATGTTAGTTTGCACATACTCTTTCTGACAACTAAAGGGGAGAATCCTCCCTTGCCTTGTCTAGCTTCTAGTGGGTACCAGCTATCCTCGGAGTTCCTTGGCTTGCAGATTCATCACTCCAGTCATGTGGTTGTCTTCTTCCTGTATGTCTTCACCCCACCATTTCTCTGTGTGTTTGTCAGTGTCCTTTTATACAAGAACACCAATGGTATTACATTTGGGCCTTTCCTAATACTTTAACTTGATAACTTCTGTAAAGACCTTACTTCCAAATCCTGTCACATTCTGAGGTGCTAATGGACCTTAACATATCTTTTTTGGAAGATATAATTTAACCTATGGTAGGGTGTTTTGATAGGAAAGTTAAAATTTGAAAGAAAGGTGGTATTTGCTTAGGTAGACAAAGAAACACAACTTTCTAGGTGATAAAAAATAATTTATGAGGAAGGAATCATCATACTTGTCCAGGATAAAAACGGGCACCACCTGGCTTAATCGTTGTGGTAGAGGTGGTGGAGATGCAACAGTGATTATTGTAGCTAACCCCTGTATAGAACTTACCCTGTGTCTGTTTCACTGTCCCCACTGCATTCCATGTGTTGTATTTCATAGCCACCCTCAAAGCAGGCAATTTTATTCTGAGCTGTGCAGATGAAGAAATGGTGGTAGAGAGGAGTTAGGTAACTTACCACATCATGAGGCTAGACAGGAGAGAACTGGCTTTTTCTGATCCCAAACTTTTGCTTCTTAAGATGATGATCTTTTGCTTTCTTCATATCACTAATGCAAGATAAACTTGGGTGAGTAGATCGGGGCTACTTTATGGAGGGCTTTGATAATAAGTCAGTGGAGTTTGTGTTTGATGTGACCCCAGAAAATAGGGAGCCATTCTTAGTGTCTGAAGAAGTGTACCATGATGAAGGGGATATTTCAGGAAGATGAGTGTGTCATTTCCACCCAAGGATGCATTTTCTTTAGGGAAAGAAAAAGCAGACTTATAAATGAGAAGCTATTGACCATGAAGAGTTTCTTTTCACTGGGCTTTATCAAGTGGTTTGCCTCTTCCCCACTGTGTCTCTTATCCAAGAATTTTCTTTAGCACTTTGAAAAGTATGCTCGCTTGATTTTTTCCCCCTTCAATATGCTTTGTAAGTTCTTCACACTAGTGATAAAGCATTGATCACTTCATAGCCATGGCACAAATACTATTAAATGAAACTTGTCCCTGATTGATTAACTCTAGAAATTCTGATTTCAGGATAGTGCCCTTTGTTTTGTTTTGTTATTTGTTTAAAGCAGCACCTATGAAAAGCTCATTTCGGGTGGTTCAAAGTTTTGTATACACTGATCTTCTTTCCTTCTAGTCTTGCCTCTAGTAGAGAAAAAGGTATGTTAGGGGAAAGGTGAAAATAATGACTATGAAAGCTAAAATTTATAAAGCATTTTACTATAAATAAATTATTTTTCACATGCCTTTCTCAATTTAATCAGAAAGTGTACATGTAATAACTAGTGAGTAATGGAGTCACTGTGGTTTCTCTACAATTCTACATTTGTTTTAGGGAACATATATAGTAAGATTAAGCCTTGTTGATTCTCACGGAATAGCTTGAGGTAAATTCCCTCCATCTGGTAGTAGAAATCTAGATCAGTGGAGAAAATATGCTTCCCCTAAAACTGGAGCCATCTAACCTCCTTTCCTATAGAAGATCACCTGACATGAGCATACAGAATCATATATTCATTAACACACTGATGCTCCCATAGAAAACTTGATGAGTTCTTGATTTTGATTGCCCTAACTGTACTTGGATTTAGTCTAAGATTAAATCCAGTGCACTTCTCCACTTGGATGTCCATAATAATGAGCTCATCAAAGACTGGCTCCTGTAAGCCCCACTGTGGTTGCAACAATAGCATAAACATGGTGAGATGATAACAGATGTATGTACCGTAGTTGAAGAAAACAAGAGACCCAGAGAACCTGTTTCTCTTTGTTTCCCTGCTTCAGTGGTGTAATACACAGCCTCCCAGGAGACCTGAGGTCCTACCAGTCACTGCTCCGACACTGGAGCTCAATCCAGAAACAGCTGTCCAGAGCTAATTTATTTCCTAATGCTGCGGCACTGTTAATTTATAAATTACACTGGTAATTCGAGCTATTATTAATTTCAGATGGTGTAGGGCAAGCCTAATTAAAATATGACACCAATTGCCACACATATGTACCAAGGACTACCATTTAAAATTAATGGGAATATTAAGTGTGACACTGGTCTCCGAGATGCTTTGCACAGTAATTATAGCATTCTAGCAGGGAAAGATCTGACAAATGTAGGCCTGTGGTTGGTAGCAAATAAACAACAGCAACATAAGAGGAATCAAAAATTCTTCATATAAACCTCTTTTCCTTCACCATTCCTCAAATCAAGATTAGTACTTTTTTCCCCAAAGATGCTTATAAAACAATCATAATAAAGGCTACCAAGACAATTAGAATGTGGTTTGCCTTCTCCCTATCCTGGACTTTATAGCAGGTGTATGAGGAAGTGCTCTGGCAGGGCTTATTACTGGATGGTGGCACAGATATACATGCCCAATGATCACAGGCAGAGGTGGGCAAGGTAGTGTCTCTTCTTTACAAGATGATTGTCTTGCAGCTACTGTTGTTTCTGTTGTTATCTTGACAAAAACGGTGACCTCAGTATTGTCATGGAACAAATGCGAATACAACCATACCTCACATACTACAGATGCATGCACATGTGATAGTATCTTTCATATATTGGTTTCTTATCATTATTATTTTCATGCTCTGGATTAGCAGAAACATATGGCATTGCAGAGTGATTTGTGACCTGGAGAGAAATGTTCCTTTGTTCTGTTTCTTGGACCCTCATGTTAATATAGTCTCACTCCCCCGATCTGTGCCTACTGGCAGATTATAGGATTTATTACTAAATCAATAGGTATATAGCACATGAGAGTTTTCAAAGTGCTTTCATGTGCATACATACACACACACACACACACACACACACACACACACATATACTTGTTGTTGTTGCTATTGTTGATGTTGCTCTAAAGAACTCTATGAGGTATTAGGACTGTAAGTGTATGATGTATGAGAAAATGTTTCTCAATTGTTAGGGACAGTGTCAACATATGCTTGCTGTTCCATAAGAATTATTAACAAAGCCCTCTTTTACTATTAAAAAATCCTACTTTAGAATATTGACATCTTGATTATCTTCATATGACAGATGAGGGACAGATGAGGGATCACCCTGAGATGTAAGCAATCATTTTTGTTCTTAGTTGTCTTTCGGCAAGGAAGCTGAGGCACAGGTGTCTCCAGGAGAGCACTGTAAAGTCTGTCTTCTAGGCTTACTTGTCTTGGTCTCTACATAACTGAATGCTTATGGCCAGACATCAGGTATTGAGTCTGGTAGACAGAAGGTTGTTATTATCAGTCATAATTTTTTCACAAGAGAAAGTGAGTCTCAGGATGTTTAAGTGACAGTGTAGATTTGCAGCATTGTCTCCTGACTTTACTTTCTACCATGCTTTTGGTTAGGCATTGAGTGCTGAGTCTCATTTTGGGGTTATCTTTGGAATCTTGTGCCTAAGAGCTCTAGCAAACTGAAGTTTAGAAAATGTATTTCTGCCTATCCAATTAATTGTCTAAACCAAAAAACAGAAAGTTAGATTCATTATTTTCGTGTTTTCACTGCCTTTGTGGTGTGTGTGTGTGTGTGTGTGTGTGTGTGTGTGTGGTGTGTGTGTACAAATACTAGCGTGGCTTTCTTAGTTGCTGATTCATGTTAAGCACTCTTAAGGATGTTAAGAGTCATCATCAACTCTATATTCAAGGCCCAATCTAAATGATACCTTGATATTAGAAAGAGTTAAGGTACCTAACTCAGATCCCAGAGCAGGATTGCTTGGTAAGATCTTGCCAGATCCATTTTGTAAATGTCAAAATTATTAATTATTAAGGCCAGTAACTCTCTAGGCACTGTGCTTAGTTCAGTTAGAAACACAAATATTTCAGCTGGTCTACTGGGGAGCCAAGGAAACATTGGTGGTGGGAGGGGTAGAAGAGATGGGAGAGGGAGGAATGGCATAGGTCCTCAGAATCTGAACTTAAAAGTGGCACAATTCTCTGCAGATGCAACACGTGTATACTTTATTTTCTAAGTTTATGCCTCTGGTCTTTTTTTCTCCAATTTCACCATACTGTACTGCTTCTCCTGCAGCTGTTGGCTTTGTGAGTGAAGATGAATACTTGGAAATTCAGGGAATCACCCGGGAGCAGTCAGGAGACTATGAGTGCAGTGCCTCCAATGATGTGGCAGCACCCGTGGTGCGAAGAGTGAAGGTGACCGTGAACTGTAAGTGTTTTACTACTGCCCACCTCTGTACATGAGTCTGACCTGCTGTCACAGACATAGCAAAAAGCCCATTAGCACAATCCATTGCTGACTAGGGATGAGAAGCAATGCAGCGTCATCTTCCATGCTTTGCTTTTAGGAACAACAATTCCAAATTCTAGTTTTTGACACCTCAAGGTGTCATTGTGTCACACTAAAAGAAAAAGTAGCTGAAAATAACTTGACATAATACCAAACTTGAATTACATGGCTGGGAGATTATTAAATAGAATTAAATGTGTAATGTAAAAAAATGTATCTTCAAATCTCAATTTTTCCCATAATTTACTCACACAATACAGTTGTCCTGGATTCTCTCACTCTCTAGGCCAGACATCTTCAAATGGGGCAAATAACCCCATGTGGAAGAGTGTATAATGCAAATTTAGAACTTCCATTTATAGTATGCTTATTGTATCTCATCATTTTATAATTATAGATGTTGATGGACATGGTATGCACACATAATTTAAGTACAAATAGATACACTTACAGATATTGGAGGGTATATCAACAATTTTGATTTTTACTAGTAGAGGCCAAGAATTCAAAAAGTTTGGAGACCTCTGCTGTAAACTCTTCATTCTCCTTTTTCAGCGATCCAGATTCTCTCTGACAGTGATCAGACTTAAAGTTTCTACTGCTCTTTCGGCCTTTTCCCTTTCAGTTCCTCATTATGCACATTGATTCAGGCACCTACAACATTCTGAAAGTTTTCTCTGCTATGTGCATTCCAGGAGTTCTTATGACAAAATAGAATCCAAGAACTAAACCAGTAACCAAGAAGATTTTTTCCTGCAATATTTGGGTGGGGTAGAGGGAGGAGAAGGATATCATATCTAGGTGAATACTCATTCTTTAATATATATATTTTTATGATGTGAACCTTGTGAATATGCAGTACTTTAAGAAGTGACAAAATAGGTATAAAAATGCTATATTTTTAAAAATCATATCACATTTTAAAAAAAGTACTTCAGATGATTTACAGTTTATAAAGATGAACCTAAAAAGTAAAGAAATGGAAGCAAAGGAAAATATATTTATGAATAGAGTGAAAGCTAAGGGAAAATCAGCACATAAAGCATTGTACCACAAACTTGGTAGATGCATGACCAGAATTTGGCTTGGCCTTGCTAAAGCAAAAAGAGAAAGTATCACCTGCTTTAGGATTTATGCTGTCCATAAGATAAAAGCAAAATAGTTGCTGGGAATAAATATGGATTCTCCTGGTACTGAGACCCTAAATAAAATTCTTCTCAGGGTCTCCACAAATAGAGCACTTTGAGATATAGTTAACAATATCATACACAATATTTCTGCATTAAATACAACAGCAAGTTTATTGTGGCTGTTTTTCATAATGCCCCTCAATGCAGATTGTTCAGATATCATGGGTAGTTTGGTGAAGACTTCAAATAAATGCAGACAAAGTATGTAGGTCTAGTTTGGTCTGGCTTGATTCAGGGATCCATTTTAGAATATGAAGAAGAAGAATGACTGATCTGTAAATCCTTCAGGCAATTCTCCATGAATATTATTTCTTGCAACTGAGCTTTTGATGGGAATTGAATTGTTTGAGGTTATATACTTTGGCAAGAACCTGGTGTGCAGAAATTCTATAAGGCTGATTAAAGGTACTGACTGTCAACCCATGGAGTGTGGGGTTGATGGGTTGGCATCATCCTTTGAAAGTTAAAAAGTTTAACCAGGAAGTATGCTTGAATACCTGGTCATTCCAACTCTGTACAGAGAAGAACAGAAACAAAATGTCCTAGGAAGAATGAGCTTTGACTTAGAACAGTGTCAAAAATGTTTTTGTTGGCCTGGCTCAGTGGCTCAGCCTGTAATCGCAGCATTTTGGAAAGCCGAGGTGAGTGGATTGCCTGAGCCCGTGGGCTCAAGGACAACTTGGGCAACTTGGCAAGACCTCATCTCTACAATAAATCAAAATTAGCTAGGCATGGTAGTGCATGCCTGTAGTTCCGGTTACTTGGAAGGCTGAGGCAAAAGGATCTCTGGAGTCCAGCAGGTCGACACTGAGCTGGCCATGAGTGTGCTACTGCATTCAAGCCTAGGTGACATAGTGAAACTCCAACTCAAAAAAAAGTTTTTTGTTCTCTGGCACAATTTGTGTAGCAATTGACAGTGCAAGTATGCAGAGGTTAAGACAGGGAATGAAAAACAAAATCAATGAAGGAGGCAGCTTTCCTCATTTTAAAATGCTTTTTAAAATGCTATGGGATATCTTCTCTCTGCAGATCCACCATACATTTCAGAAGCTAAGGGTACAGGTGTCCCTGTGGGACAAAAGGGGACACTGCAGTGTGAAGCCTCAGCAGTGCCCTCAGCAGAATTCCAATGGTACAAGGATGACAAAAGGTAAAGTCTCCTTCTCTTCCTCTCCCCACTCCCAACCCCCAGGAGACAAAAGCTTTTCCAGGTTCCCGATTCCAGATGGTTGCAAATGAATTTTTATAAAATTCTCTTCTAAATTCCTACTATGTACAGAAGGGAAATATCCAAACAAGACTTTTTTAATATTAATGAATTTTAGCTAGGTTTTTAAGGTTGCCATGCAGAATTATCACTTGCCAAACAGCTGGCCTGAAAGCTAACATTTTTTTAGGAAAGCAAAATTGCAAAAGAGAGGCCACCAGGAGCATTGTAAGGCCTGTGAATTTTTTATGGGCCAAGAAAACAATGCGTTCTGTCTGAAGTTATTTTTAACACATTCTTGGGCCTACATTAAGATGTAGGAATGCTCATGGGCTCTGGGAGTGGCTAATGAGTTAGCTGTACTGAGCAGATCTCCACTTCTGTTCCAGACGCCATCAGGAGTCGTGTATAAGAGCTCATGACTCAATTTAGCCCTTCCTTTGTGTCCAAGTTGTTCTTTTACTATAGGAGAAAGGAGAGGGGACTATTCCTTTCCTTCCCATTGTCGCTGCTGTCATTGGGATATTTATTGTGAGTCACTGGAAATGATCGTTTCAAGGAGTTATCAAATGATATCAGCACAGGGATCCATAACTCAGTATATCTAGGCTACATGGCTGTTACTGTTATCAAAAAGTTACTTAAGGTGGGTGAATAAGTAAACGTGAGAGATCTGTTCGTGTTCAGAACATTTTCATAAAAATGGGGGTGGTGACATAGGGATGCAGAAAGGGCCAGAGGTACTTGTGCAGTGGAGTCAGAGGAAAGAGTGATGGAGGCTGAGAAGAAAAAACAGCAAGAGGAAAATTCCAAGAGGGAGAGCAGCTGAGAAATCACAGGCCAGGCATGAGAGCACCTTTGCTCACATGGCATGTCACAGTGTCAATGTCCCTTGATTTCTTTCATCATACGATCAAACACTAAAAGTTCTTTCTAGTCTCTGAATCAAAAATTGAATTTTGTTTAGAAGCATGTCACTAAGTCACAAGATTCACCATATCTTATTATAATTCTTCCAAATGAGAAGGGGTGTTGCAGTGTATTTTTTTTAAGTTTCAAAGACACATTCTGGCAACTTCTAGTGAGGTATGGTGTATTTATCTAGCCCATTTTACAGATGGAAGAACTAAGGCAGAAAGAAGAAAAACAAACTTACAAAAAAATGAGAAGAAATAGAGCTGGCTTCCTCTCTTCCAAAGATTCAGAATCCAACCATAAGGGAGTCATGTTTATCCAATAAATACTCATGATTACCTTAGAAATCCTGCTGTACTTCTCTCTCACCGCCCCCCCCTTCTTGTTGTATAAGGAAGACAACTGAGACATAAAGATCCATTATTTAAAAAAACAAAATAAACTATTGAGCTGTAGGGTCACTTCCTGAACCTTCAATTGTCTGGATCTTAGTAAAAATTAATCAGCTGCATCCTATTATTCTAATTCTTCCTGGGAGAGAAATAGAAACAAAATATAGGAGTAAGCAAGATCTTGGAGGAAAAAGCAAACATGGCCAATATTGAGAGAAAGGACAGAAGAGCCTGCTCTCCTCTTTGCACAGCAACTGTGGTCAGAGGAGGGGCAGCACTCCCTGCCATAATTTACCTGGAGCAGAAAGTGAGATCCAGGGCCAGGGATGGCTTTCAGAGGCCTCCTTTGTGTGAGTTCTTCTAATGGCTCCTCCTTTTTCCCCTTTCAGTGTATTTTGGTCAGTTTCCCATTTGCTGCTCATATATGTATTTATGTATTTATAGTGTCTTCTCATTGAATGGAGCTATCTTTCTTCCTGGCACTCAGCTCAACAACAGCATCTCTGCCCCAGAGGTCCTTGTATCAGCCAGGCAGATCTGCCAGGCAGCCTTTGCCAGTCAGGTCTCTGAGGGCATATTGTGTATGCCCTGAAGGAAGGTCAGCTCTAACCCGCCTCCCACTAGCGAGGCAGATTAAAGGAATCTATGCACTAAGGACAGGCAGTTTTCCCAACATTTAAGCCAGAAGTCTGGTATCACTCATCTGGGTGTTGCTGTGTGTATTATCGAACAAGGAAGCAGAAATGGAATGCTCTACTTAAGAAGGACCACCCACCCAATAGGGACACAAGCCAATGAAAAGCCTACAGCGTCATAAGAAACTGCACCCTAGTAGCTGTGCAGGATGCGGGCATTTGTGACCACATGGATAAAGGAATAGCGTGTCATTCCAGGAGCTGTAGAACCCTGCAAAGCACTTCTGGCCCCTCACACTGTTTTTAGCTGCAGGCATTTCAGAGTTGCAAGCAGGAACCTGCTTCTGGTAAGTCTCTTCCCACTACAAAGCTGAAATCTCATTCAGTTTGGTTCTGATGTAAAGGTTCCCTCCCCATAGTGGAGGAATGGTGTTAAAATGGCAAGTGGGATCCATAAGCCTGATTGGCTCACAGAAGCCTCCTGGTGGGTGGCATGGAACATCTTTGGACAGCACTCCCTAGAGGATCAGTCTCTATATAACAAGCTGAAAATGTACAACTGGCCTCTGGCTGCACAGCCAGATGCCTGGTTCCATTTGGACAGTGCTAGCATTTTAATGAAGTCATGGACTCAGGCCAGTTCACTGCCCCTAGCTTTTGAAAGAGGGAGGCTCCCAGAGGAAAATCTCCATAATGAAAAGTAAGACAAGTCTCTTCAACCTATCTTGTGACTTCCCCGAAGATAGATGTTGGGTGAGAACTCCTGCCAGAACTTGTCTCTCTTTTCTGATCAAGGTTACTGTAAGTTTTGAGGGTAGAAAAATTATTTTGCAATCCCACAGAGATAGGGTCTTCAGATAGTGACAAAGCAGCTGTCTTCTATGCCAAAAACATACTGTGACTCAGAGACAGGCAGGAGTTTTCGATGTCTAACTCCGTGGAAATACATTATACTGAATAACATTTCATAGTCTACAAAGCATTTTCTCATCATTGTCTTGCTGGGCTTCACTTTTTCTTTCTGCCTTGAATATTGTTTTTCTCAGTTTGATGACTCCAAATCATGTCCCTCGAGGCTGTTCCAATAGGCCTCTATCATGACATTGCCTACTTGCGACAAGTCCTGCTCCTGCTAGGTCCTAACCAGGAAACATAGGTTTTTAGCTCTGAGAGACTTCATTGAGAAATGTTTTTTGCCCAGTAATATTTATCTTTCCCATGGCATAGAATCAGCTTCTGGGCAAGAATTACAAATTGTTTCGGGGAAAGTAAAAGGTTGGCTTAAAGCTCATTCTAAGAAATAGGACATTTTAGAGTTTCCAAAAGGAAGAGAGCTGGTTTCAAATTTCTATGTCGACCCACAATTTTAATAGCAATTGCTGCTAGCAACTTCCTAAGATGGGGGACCTGTCCCTACTGACCCCTGCAGCAGCTTTCTCCTTACTCTTTCTATTTACCCAGTAATAGAGTCCGTGGTTTTAAGAAGTATATCTAACCTTCTCTCACTAACTACCTGTGGCATTTCTTTAGTGATCCTATGACCTATATGAGCCCTTGGCTTATTGGACTGCCATATTGGAGCTCAGGGAGATTGTCCTAGCTCTATTGGGTCATATTCTTAGGAATCTCTAATCCCTGCCAGACTAATCCTCTATAATACTCTGGGCAGATCACTTCTCCCAAGCCCTTCGCAGTCCCCTGATGAGAAAATGATTATTTTCTCTTCTTCATAGCCAAAAAAATATGTATTATCTGCAGAATGCTTCTAGTGCTAAGGAGAAATTTTATTACCCAGATGCTTAAAAAACATTGTTCTTTCAAATCCCTCAGGTTGCTCTCCTTTTTGAAGCTTGAGTTTTTAATTTTCATGGTTGTCATCACCATCTTCGTTATCACCATCATCATCATCATCAAGTCCACACTTTTGAGCACCTACTGCATGAATCATATTGTTCTGAATGTCACACAGGTGGCACAGTGTATTTGTTGTGGTGTGACTGACAGGCTTACAAAGCAAGGATGAGAGGCTAGGGAGATAAGATATCCTGACAGGAATGTCCCTAGGCACATTCGTGAAAATAGAGAAACACAATTACACATGTCACTGTGTGTGAACTTATGGTGTAGTTAAGTGGATCAAATAGTGATTATAGTGATGTCAGAAGGGGTAAAGTGAGAAGGTCATGAATCCCAGAGTCTAACTTCTTCCTATGAGAGACATATAACCATCTTTTATTCCTTTTGTTTGTTTTTGTCTCTTGTTTATCTCAGGCTGATTGAAGGAAAGAAAGGGGTCAAAGTGGAAAACAGACCTTTCCTCTCAAAACTCATCTTCTACAATGTCTCTGAGCACGACTATGGAAACTACACTTGCGTGGCCTCCAACAAACTGGGCCACACCAATGCCAGCATCATGCTATTTGGTGAGACTGTACCCTGAGCTGGACAATGAGAGGCAGAATGTGAAGCAGAGAAACTGGATGGGAGGAAACAGCAGGGCTACTATCAGAAGTTAGTTAGGCAGCTGGGAGTGAGAAGAGTAAGAGAGAAAAGAGAGAGAGAGAGAGACACGGTCAGAGAGTGTGTGAGTAACAGAGACAGGCAAAAAGAGGGAGAACAACAGAGAGATAGCAAGAGAGAGAGAAAGAGCAACACAGACAGAGAACATGCATGCAAGAGAGAGAGCATGAGAGAGGGAGGGTAGAAGGGGGGAAGAGAGAGATTGAGAGAGAGAACATGTATAAAAAGTAGTATATGTATAATACATGTATAAAAGTAGATATCCAGTGTGGTAAAAGAAAAATGAAAAAGAATGTTCATATTTTATGCTATAATGAAAAAAAAAATACTGAAATAGGAGAAAAGGACTTTGGGATGCTGAAAATACCATTGAATTTTTGTTCTTAACGATATCTCCTAAATGGACTATGGGGATTATAATTGGGCAAAATAGTCAAGAGCTCAGAGAGGAACATTTACTATTTCAATTCTTTGCTCACTGGTTTAGTGTATGCTTTTCCCTTTTCCAAAGTCATTCCCAGTCACTGGGACATGAAGACACCTGCTTTTATCACTTCTCTGGCTACTGTATTGATGGCAGAAGCAAGTAAATAAGCTCCCTTGTAGGCTCTGCTGCCCACCTCCCTGTGAGTAGAACTCTATGAACAGAAGTGGTTCTCCTTCCTGATTGTTTTGTCAGGGTCAGGCAGGACTCCAGGCCTCTAACAATGGCCTCCATCCTTTTTTTTTTTTTTTTGATTTGGCGTCTCACTCTGTCACCCAGACTGGAGTGCAGTGGCTGGTCCTGGCCACAGCAGCCTCAACCTGCTGGGCTCTGGCGATTCTTCCGCCTCAGCCTTCTGAGTAGCTGGAACTACAGGCACGCGCTACCATACCCGGCTCATTTTTTTAATTTATTGTAGAGATAAAGTCTCGTCAAGTTACCCAGGCAGGTCTCGAACCCGCGGGCTCAGGCAATCCACTCACCTCAGCCTCCCAAAGGCGTGGGATTACAGGCTGAGCCACTGATCCTGGCTGGGCTTCCATCCTTTAATGGATGCAGATATCCCTACAGGCCACAGGATTAATTTCTGCCTTCCTTTTGGGCATATTCCTCCATAGCCCATCAAGTTCAGTGAGCTTGGGGGTCTTTTGAATTCCTTCCTCTGGTCCCCCATGTCAAGAAGCATTCTCTTAAACATGGTGGGAGGTTAAGGGGAGTTATTTTGGCAGATAAATCACAAGATAAATTACATTTTTCTAAAATTCTGAGAACTCTGGATAATCCCACAGCCTCGGGGCCCCGTCCTCTCCCCCACCCTCTCCCTGACCTTTTCACAGCCCCTTGGTGGCAGTGTATTCACCTTGTTCAGAATCATGCATCTGCGAGTCCGTGCTGCTTCACTATGCCATCTCTGTTTCCAAATCCCTTCTTCTACATCTTCTACCTAGCACCTAAAATAAAGCCCAACTTAGCGTGAGAAGACTGGGCAGGGGAAGACTGCCCTTGATCTTGGAGCCGGTAGCTCAGAATGGGCAGAGCTATGATTAAAGTGATTGATCTGTCTGGGATCTTTCACATAGGGATGATCATAAGTGCCCTTCACATTTGTCAGGCCTTTTTGGCTTTTTGGCAGGCATCTGTCTGCATGAACAGAGGGCCAGGATTAAGAAGGAACAGACCCCTCCTTCCCCTGCCTTGCAAATCTGAGACTCCTCCTGACTTTCCCAGCTACTCCTCCCAAGCCCTGCTCTCCACCCCCACAGTCCTCACTCTCCTCAGTGGTCTTCCTCTCCTTTTAACCTCATCTATCTTCTGATTTGGCTGCATGAAATGGTTTTGCCATTGGCTTTGTTACTATTGTCTGATCCCCAGCTCCTTCCCCTTAAGCCGTCTCAAGATGAGAATAGGGAGAAATGGCAAGCTTTTCTCTGTAAGAGTAAGGTGGCTGCCATTTATGACAAGGAGAGCAATGAAGCATAGGCCATAACAAAATATGCTCTTTTCTTCAGGCCCATGTGTGGCAATTAAATCTCATACTTCCCCTACCCATGTCTGTCAGTATTTACTCTGGGCTTCCCTTGGAATGTTCCTAACATTGCCAACTCTCTGGAGTCTTGGATTTTCTACAAAGTGCAAGAAAAAGTGATAGTATGTATTTTAATAGTTTAAAAAGCCTGGGTCAAGCCAAGATGAATGGGATATGCTATGGGGATGTTCTTTAATACTGGGGGTCTAAGAGCCTTAGCATGCTAAATCTCTAGGAGGGAGAAAAAGCTTACAGCATTTTCCAAAGTAAGTCAATCAAAAGTCAACAAAATTTTCTAGCCTTAGTTGAGAGATCATTCCTGAGGAACCCACCACAAGAAATGCTGCCTGAGTACCATAGCTACATGGAGTTAGTGAAAGCCCATGAATGTGTGAGATGGCTATTTCCAGCTCATTGGTTCTAACTAAGCCTAGTTCAGTCATTATTGTGGCTCCTGAATTTATTATTGAGGTGCACCATCAATGAGATCTTTTGACAAATATGAATTTATTAGGATATTTTTCATGTCAGTTTCCACTACAAACCATGAAGTAGACTTGGGTAGTTTGGAAGGAAGCATTTACTTGGTGTGAATATACAAACTTCACAATGAAGTTCATTCTCCTGTGGCATTCCAGGAAACCAGCAAAATTATCATCATTTTCATTTTGCTTACAACTTGTACATAAACTTCACACTCTCTCTATATGACCTAGACATTTTGAAGTGAAGAATTGTAGTGAAAGAGACTTTAGTGGTGGTCAGTATCTTTGAAGGCACTTAAGCCAAACAGGGGCAAGTTGGTTCTTCCCATCACAAAGCAACAGAGCTCTGAGCACCTGGTTTCTGATACTGCAGAGCTTGCAGTGGGCTCTGAGAGTTTTGTTCCCATATTCCTGAATCACAGTGGTTTTGGGGATCCTGCTTCTAACATGATACACTGGAATCAGAAAATCCTGAACTTGATCTCCCAAGGTGAAACAAGAGAGGTGGGGATGTGGGAGTGAGGTGTCAGCTGGAAAGAGACTTTGGCCTTTTGTTATCAAATCAGTAGCCCAGCTCAGCACAAGCTAAGAGCAAATCTATCTTTACTGGAAAATGTATGGTGTGGGCAGCATTCTCACTTCCCAACCATTGCATTCAATATGGAAACATAAAGCATGTCAGTGTTTCCCCTGCTGCACCTTGTCCTGCCACCTTTGGTTTCTGTGTGTTCCTTTATTTATACATTCCCCCTGAAATATTTGTGTAAGGCAGTATACAAACTATATATGACAAATATATAGCTACTGTATATAATATATGTGTTTGTTCTCATTTTTCTCTCCTGTGTGTCCCTCACCCGATCTAGAACTAAATGAGCCTACAAGCTCAACTTTGTTGCAAGGTCAGTATCCTCCTTGCTTTATGTTTTCTTTCCCCTTTCCTCTATCCCAGAGCCCCCCTTTCCTGCACCCTTCCCCTTGTGTGTATTACCTGAGGCTTCTATCTGTAAAGCATCTTACAGGATGGTGGTGGAAGGCTATTTAAGGAGGTGGCCGGGAGCTGGGGAAACTCAAGACTTGCTCCCTCTTCTGTGCTCATTCCTTGTCCATACTTCCCCAGGAGAGTTGGGAGGGGGAAGGGAAATAAGGCTTTATCGAAAACTCAAAGCCCAGATATCAACATGAAGGCAAACGATTGAGTGAGTCTGGACCCAGAGGAAGACAACTCCAACCAGCTGAGCAGTTTTCATAACAGGAATTCTATGATTGCCCCTCAGCCACAGAATCAAACACCATAATATACATGCTGATTCAAAGGCATTACCTGGCTCACCATGAGGTTCTCTGAGGGAGGAAGGTAGGCATGGTGCAGCACTCATGGCTGCCAAAAAGCAATGATTTAAAGGGGTGCCACTGAGGTCTTGCGTAGAGCCTGGTGTTTCGTAAGTCTCTGTTCTTGGGCAAGTCACTAAGCCTTATTTAGACTCAATTTTCTCTTCTCTATAATGCAATTGATCTGCCTTCTCTGCCTTACAGAGTTGTTCCAATAGTCAGTTGAGAATGCATAGTCAATAGGCTTTGAAAACTGTGAGATGCATTTTGAATCTCCAGATGCAAACCGAAAGACAAGGCCTTCCTCCATGTAATGTCACAGGGTTCATTAACTCATCTCTCACCCCCCTCTCCCTAGCTGCTATACCTCTTCTTCCAGTTCAAGCCCTTCCCCTCAGGTGATTCCTGCATCTCTCACCTCTCTTTGCACCACCCTTTTGATGTTCCTGAAGTCCCCCAGCCTAGAGTGAGTGACTCATTAGGACCATGACTAACCATTCGGGCATGTGGTGGACTAGAGCTGGTACCCTATGCACTGCTTTCCCCTTCCTAAGGATGGAGTTGACCATGGCAGTTGCCCAGCAGGAAGGCAGCTGTGAAGACAGTGAGGGGAAAGTGAGGGGAATGCCACTCCCACCTTCCACCCCAGTCTCCTGACCACCCTCTCCCCACCTCATCCTACACACACCCTCTTCATCCACTCACTTTCTGACTGTGCAAACAGTCATGGAAGAACTCAGTAGGTTTGGGAGGTGGAGGGGATAGAAAGAAATGAATTATATGAGAAGCTGCCTGACAGATAAGGAAAAGTACTTTTATCATGAAAAGAGTCAGGACTGTATTATTCACCTTAGTGATGTATAGTACCATAGTGATGAACCACAAACAGGAAAATGAAACAAAGAAATAAAAAGGAAATGTGAAGGCAGTGGACGTATTCAGATTCAACTTATGATTCAACTTATGTTTATTGAACCCCCATGCGAAGCACAGTCACAGATCTAAAACAGAGAGCAGTAGAAAAGTAGCTAATATAAATGGTAGAAGGAAGTGGGAGAGACTGGGACTAAGACAGATGATGCTGTGGATGTGCTTCCAGAAGTCACTGAGCCAGTCCTGACCACTTAGATCTTCATTCTCAGAGGAAGTAGGAGTTTTTAAAGCTCAGGTAGTGGTTTTTAACAAGATAATATTTAACTGAAGGTGTACTTGGCTAATAGAACATCACTCCACATCAAAACCAGCAACGATAAAACTAGTCGGAAATAAACAAACAAATTACTTTTGTTCGAGTATGGGACTAGGAGCAGGAGATATTACTGTGAGGCTCCATCTGCCAAGAAAAAGCTAGGCTATCTCACTTCTCTTATTTGTGAACTGACGAGTCTGGATTCAAGATTCTCTGTGCAGGTTGTGGTCAACACTTCATCTCAGCAATCTTCCTGGGTATAGGGGAAGGGTCCAGGCAGACGTTGTAAATTGTAGACATCTGAAAGGAACATTCCAACAGTTGGATTAGTATGGTCATTGGTATAACTGCTGGACTCTGGTACTATTAGAAATACGCTAGAGAAAACAGCCTTTGCACTGGGGCACATTTACCTCATTCATCTGGGTTCATTTTTTTTCACCTCCTTTGCTGGTCTTCAACACAATACAGAGTGGCCTATTTTCTCAGGAAACACCCCTAAGTTATGTCTGTCTTATCTCAGAAATACTGGAAGATCTAAGTGGTCAGGACTGGCTCAGTTACCAAGAAAGATTTATATGAATGCATGGACTTCAATTGACAGGGTATACTTGGCTTTAAGAGAAGTTCAAAGCTATTTTGCTACCCTATATTTGGATGAACTAGAAGGATTTTGATAAGAGAATTTCATTCTTCCTCAGCATTTTCTGCCACCATTGAAGTATTTCTCTGCTTCCCTTTTGCAAACACAACAGATTGCATGTCACCCTCTCGTATTAATATTTGGTAGTGTAGGACGCCCATGGTGATAAATAAGGACTCAGAGATGTGCCACCATCCCTCACAGAACTTCCACACAGGCAACTGTGCCAGAGCCACAATGCAAGCTCAGCGGCTCCACGACTGTTCATTTTCCACCCACTGGCCCTTCGTCTTTTATCTCCTAGGCTTTAAGTCAGATATGATGGTATCAGTGGGCTGGGAAAAGTTGGTTGATTAATTCCTGTGAACCTCTCAGTGACCATCAAACTAATTTATTAAAGGATGGGGGACCAAAGCAAGCTTTGTATATTACAAACAATTGCAGCAAAAGAGACGATCAATTCTTACCTGCAGAGGATTAAGGATAATTAATTAGGTCAAGGCATCCCGTAATAAACATTTCCATGTCATGTGTGTGTCTAAATAACATAAGATGCCCCTCCCCCCCAAAAAATCCTTACCTTCTTTCTAGAAGGTTTGAATATCCATCTTCACATGAAAGCAGCCCTCCTCTGCCCACTAGAATCAGACAGCAGCTGTGTGCTTACCTGGCCACTTGAACTCAGCTAAGTATTGGTTTCGCTGCAAAAAGATTAATTTATGAATTGAGCAGAGACATTGAGTAGTGACTTGGAGACTTAGAGGGGTCTTTTTTATTTTCATTTTGTTCTTTCTTTTTTCCCTTCCTCCTTTCCTCCCTTTATTTCTTTTTCTCTGCTTCCTGCCCTTCCTTCCTTCCTTCCTTCCTTCCTTCCTTCCTTCCTTCCTTCCTTCCTTCCTTCCTTCTTTCCTTCCTTTTTCTTTCTTATGAGCATTTTTTTCCAACTCTGCCTGGCCTCCTGTTGATATATTATTAATAAAGAGATCAGTTAAATTTTGGTCAAGGTCTTGGTAAGGAAAATATGCAATTGGACTTTCGGGGATTGTTTGTTTTCTTAATAGCCAAGATGTCACTTAAAAACTTGAGCTTGTGGCCAGCAGCAGCTTTGGAGGCTCAAGCAAAGCTCATATTTCTGGAAGATGGACCCAACACACTGGGTGATGGCATGTCAAGCATGACATAGAGGACTTTGTCAGCACGTCCACATCTCTTCTTATTACCAAAGCAAAGGGGACAGCAGGTTGCTGGGTTTAGAGTATATATAAAGAATATCTTGGCACTTCCCCATCATTGTGGTGGGATACAAGTGGAGTTAGAAGGATACTCCAATTAACTAGAGGGGTTGAAACATTGCTGCCTAGAAAAGCCCAAGGATAAGTTCTAGCTAAAGTCAATGATGAGCATTATATCATCCTTTAATTATGTGGACACTAAAGAGAGTTGGCCTTATTTCAAGTAGTGTGTGTTAGAGATTCCGAGAAAAAAAATATCTGGATGGGAACAGTTAAGCTGAAGTTTTTTTCAGATCTTTGCCTTGTAGAAAATCTCTTCTGGTATTTAGAGCAAGAAATTGTGCTTTCAGTGTTCACCTCTTTCTGATAGTCCCAACTGCCAAAAGGAACCCTTCCCTGGGTCCTTCCTCCAACTCAGTCTGAACCAGCATCCTACCACACAGTGGACAACCCTTCCCCAGACACACCCTACATTTGCACTGCCTGTGGTTCGGGGACCAAAGCTTTTTCTCTGCAAGTCTGTCTTCAGACTGTCCTTCCAATTATCTCTCTCTTTCTTTCTTTCTTTCCTTTTCTTTTCTTTCCTTCCTTCCTTCCTTCTTTCATCTTTTTTTTGGCACAGAGAGACTCAGAAGTCAGTGATACCTAGAAAAGACAATATATTAAAATAGTGTCTCCTTCACTTCTGGGCTGGTTTCTGGGGCCTAGCAAACAATCCAAGAGGCTGTCCTTGCTAAATGCATACGCAGCATGGTGCATCACTCCCGGCTTTTCTCCTCCACCCTGACTTTACATCAGATCTTCCTTCAATCACAAAACATTTGATCATAGATCAACTCTTATCTCTTTGTATGTTCAGGGTGGCTTCTCAGAGTTGCTCATGTCCACTTAAATCAAGAGGAATGTCATATGTCAGATGCTTTTAAAGAATAGATTGAACTTGAATGCCTAGGTGTGTGATCAGCTGACTTTGAGCAAATGTTTTAGGTGTGTTTAGGATGAGTAGTATCTAGGTTGTCCTTCTTTCTATATGTGAGGACCTTTGCATGGAGAACATAGACTACCAAGGTACCACTTTGATGTAAAAGACTTTAATGCCATTTTCCAAACTTTTTCTATTCAAGGTGAACAACAAAAAAGGAAGTAAAAGATTACAGATTATCCCAAATGCAGGCCATGCAAGACATCTACTATCAACAGAATAGGTAGAGAGACTGGGTGTTGTTCTGATATCTTGAAGCTAGTGAAATAGGGACTAATCAGCAGAGAGGGTCTGTCATCCCAGCATTTCTACAGGGATTTCCTAGCAGTACAGGTGTGAGTCTTATAGCCTCAGATTGACCCAGAGAGATGAGATGGGGCCAGCTTGATCATTGTCCAACTCATCAAGAGAAGTCAAGTACTAAAGATCTGGGCTTCTCTGGCACATGGAAGCTAGCCACCAGTGTTTCTAGAATGTGTAGTCAAACATTTACATCTCAAACATGGCATGAACACCTACATCCAAGCTGTTATAGAGTAAGTCCTTATGTAGCAGTCAACCTTATACTTAAGGTCTACAGACTTCAACTACTTAGGGGATAGTCTGACGACCAAAGAAAGAAAGTTGCTCTACAAAGAAGTCTTGGTATGGTACCTCAGTCTCTAAAGGACAGCTGCATCTCCCAATAAGACCACATGGCTATTTTGGCTCTACTTTAGTCTGTGGTCTAATCTGACTGTCCTTCAGATCCTTCTTTAGCCCCCCAGCTCACCTCTTGTGACAATTGGCTGCCCCAGAAAACTAGCAGAGACCACATAGAAGGGCTGGGCTGTGTCAGGACACCAAAAGACAAGCGCAAGGGGCCAGGCTCCTTCCTAAAATCATCTGAGGGCAAGATGAGTGCCTCCGACTGCTTGCTACGTTAACAGTGGCTTGTTTTTAATTTCTTTTAGAAGTGAAAACTACAGCCCTGACCCCTTGGAAAGGTTGGTATATTTATTTTTCAGACAACTGCTGCCTTGGTGGGGATGGGTTATGAAAACTCTTCGCCTTCTCCAAGATGCCTTCTTTTCTCAACTAACCCCAGAAAGCAGCCCAGAGGGAACCCGCCCCCGACCTTGAGTCGTCTCTGTGTCAGTTTAGATTAACCCCATCCCCAAGGACATCCAATCCCCGCTGGTAGCTTCCACTTGCAGAAGTCTAACTTCTCTTTGCTGGCGGCACTAATGAGCACCTGTTAGTGCCCAGAATAGCTCCATCTCTGGGCTCCTCTGTGCCAGGTCTGTCTCTTTCCTTGCACACGGTGCTCTAATGCAATGATCTTCTTAAACCTTGGCCCTGCATGCTGCCTTTTGCTTGCCCAATTCTTTCTTTCTCTCTCTCTAACGTGGAACAGGAAGGGAAGTGGCGGGAGGGAGGGGGAAGTGGGAGGCTCTTGGGTGAGTCACTTGGATACGAATAAAATGTGGCTTATTTGAGGCTTTCATTCCTGCCAGATGTTTCCAATGCATAATTGACACTCATCACAGTTCTCTGGGACCCTAACTGTCCTGGTAATTAGTCTCTTTAGAACTCTGCAGCTCTTTAATGAGATGGAGGCAATAAAGGCATTCAGTGTGGAGTGGAGGCGTGGCTGAATGAAGAACTGAGGCCTCATCTGTGTGCCCCATGTCACCAGTCAGATGGTCTGAGCTGCCACTCCGGCCAATACTGGCTCCAATAGGGCTTTGCTCCCAGGAGGCTGTGGTCCACGCCCCACTGGACCCAGAGTTCTCATTCAGCAACACTCTTACACATAGCGTTCATTGGTATGTGGCCCTTGGGCAGCAGGCCGGCTGCATGCCTGTGGGTGCCCAGGTGGAGCAGGCCTGAGGCTGCACTCTCTTCTCTTCATTCTTAGAAGATGCTTCTTTGAGATAGTGGGAAGAAATTGCATTTGAAGACAGAAGTCAAGGGACCATGGGAAAGTCACTTAAGCTCTATGAAGTTAAGTTTTCACATATTAGAAAGGAAGAGAATAATTCCCATCTCCACCATGAGTGCCATTAAGGTGCTGTGATACCTTCCAACTGCAAGCATACGGTCTGAAATCCTACTCAGCATGGCACTGCTTCTGTGTAGACAGACATTCACTCAGCCACAGGATTTGTCAGGGACTTTAATTGAATATGGTAAGAAAATGGGTATTTGGAAGAGGAAATCAAGGTGAAGCAGAAGGCAAAAAAGGGAAAGACTTGTTTGTTTTGCTTTATTATTGTTTGTTTGTTTATTCTCTGAGTATAACATTGAGCAAAAGAAAAAGACAAAGTAAATATGGACATGTGAGCATGAGTTATAGGCCCTTCCCCCTTCCTTCAGCAGCACCAATTGAATACCTACCATGGGCCAATGAGACACAGACCCTGCCCTTAAGGAGCTTCCAGCACAGAGGAAGAAAACATATAAGTTAGGCAAATAAAGAGAATTATAATCCATAGTGTTAAGTATTTTAATAGCAGTATAGTATGATGCTGAGCAAGCAAACAGAGAAGGCTGCCTGGAAGAGATGAATGAAGGCCAGAGTAGAAGCTGGAACAGAAACTGGGAGTGAGTTGGACAGAGAGCATTCCACGCAGAGGGGAGAGTATGCGCGGGTGAGAAAGAAGGACCCACCCATGTGTGCACACTCAGGCCTGTGTAGCATGGGGTGGGAACTCAGAAATGGGCGTGTCAAGAAGAGGGGCTAAGGATGTAGATAGCAGGTTCATCGTGAAGTGTAGTGCATGTCCTGCCAAGAAGTTGAGAGCTTTTGTAAAGCCTGTTGTTATCAGAGAGATTAGTAGCACGATCCATTTGGTGCTGTGGAAACATTATCCTGGAATTAGGATAAAGAATAAATTCAAGGAGTCAAGGCTGCAGGCGGCAAGGCCCAAGTGCAAACTTTTTGGAAACTAAAAAGTGAGATGATGCAGGCTGTCTGCTTTGAAAGGATGTGTGCTTACCCTGCCGCAGGGGTTACCCCAGTTTTCTTTTCCTTCTGTCCAGCTTGGCCCAGGTAAGTTTTCCTGGATGTGTTAAAGAGACAGACAGGGTGCTGGGGAGTTCAACAAATGCGTGTGAGATTGGGAGTGACGGGCAAACTGGATGTGGGCACGCACTGTCAGTTCTAGCCCCTTTTGCTTGAGTGGGAGGCAGAGTGCAGCAATACCCCCTCGGGCTTTTCCTGGATACACTGCAAGAAAGGGCATGACTGGCAGGCACTTGGTGGCCTTTTTCTGTCTTTAGTAGGAAGAGTTTCAGAAAACACAACAGGTTAAACCATCCCTACAAGCTCTCTGTGGTGCTTCCCAGCAGGGAGCAGGGCCACAAAGGAACTCTGAGGGGTGTAGCTATAAGAAGGAGCACAGGCATCCAGGGAGAGTAGCTGGCACAACCGCCAGACCATTGAGAAATGCCGCAGGGGGTGTTTGCCGCTTTCAGCCGCGTCCTGAGCTGCAAAGTCCCCAGCCTGGAAACAAGGTTTTCAGCCTTTTCTTACACAGTAACCAAGCTAGACCCCTGCTGGGCTGAACACACCTAGCTGTGGCATTCTCCTCCCCAGAGACTTTACTGGCTGGTCTGTCCTGAAAGGAGGTACACAGTGGGGAAGGAGAGGACATCTCTATGCAGGAAGCAGCACTTGTTTCCCTTCTCTTTTACCCCAGGGCACCTTCTTAGCCACAGGCAGAAAGCAGGGAGGGGAGGAATGTGCGGCTGAGGCTGAGACTGAATGGGAACTAGGTTTCAAAGTTGTATGGGTGTGAGTGTTCAAGACAACAGGACATGAAAGCTACAGAGAGCCATGTGCTGACAGCGGCGTGGCCTGCTAGAAGCACCATGTGCCAGCATGCAGGACGTGTGGAATCACACTGTGCAATGAACATGTGTGAATATGGAATGTGACCACTGTCCCAGGCAAAATAAGACCTGGCTCCCACAAAGGCCTGCAGGGCAAGATGAGCTCAGAACCAGCATTTGTATATCAGAGTCCTCAGCCTCAGGCACAGGAAGGGTCTTGGTGGGAAGGATCTTGGAGTGACCCAAAGTCCTTTAAGGACTTCCTTAAAGGAGGGAAACCAAACCTCTCACTCTTGAAGGCTGAAGTCGGTGGCTACTCTTTTTTGATTTCAAGAAATGTGCCGTGTGGATAACAAGAGTGAGCAGATATAAAGACGGAGTGTCTGGGGTGGCTTATGTAGATACATAGTGGTTGGATCTAGAAGACAAAATTAGTGAGCAACCCTAAATGACAAACACATCTACCATTAAAATGTAAATCCTTGGGAGCTTTACAGGAATGCCCCTTGGTCACCCGTATTCCACTGGAGATGACTTTGGTTTTATGTTGCCTAGCAGTTGCCTTTCTGCAAGGTAGAGAGCAAATTAGGTCTCCCTGAGGCTTCTTGATATGGGGACCTGCACTGCTAAGAAATTCTGGCCTTGGGAATACTGCAAACCAGACTCCAGAGAAACATGGGGTTGGAGGACATATTGCCTTTCAAACTTGGGGCTATCTGTTTAGCCACTAGTCCCAAATCAGAGATTTACCTGAAAAGGATAAGAAATTAAAGCTTATGGGCAGTGCCTGTAGGCCAGGAGTTCTAGGACTTGATGGAATAGTTCCATATGGCATCAGGAAGCCTGGTTTGATTCTGATCTGCTTTAGCCAGATGTATCTCCAATGGTGAGCATCCAAGTCAGGCAAGCAGGTTCTGGCTTTATACCTTATCCCCTGCCCCATAAGGACATGGACAAGGCCACCGGCTCTACCTCCACTAATGCTAATACAGCTCATTAGGTACCGAATTCATTTGGGCCCCCAAACTTACATAATATTCGGGAATTAGAACTTCATTTGTTATGGGGTTCTTGGCCACAAGGGTCAAGATAGCCAGAAAGTGCAGGTTTCAGAACAATGGGGAAGCTGCTGGGGAATTTTATGACCCTGTAGTTCTCTGGCCTCCTGTTTGTCTCCATCTCTAAATGTCTGCAGGCCAAGTCAGCATGTGCCTCGTAGGGAAAGGTGCCCCATCTCCCCGCAGTGGGCATATGCTGGGGCAGGTATGGCATCCCAACATCCACATGACTCTCCATGTACACAGCCAAGGCCTCCTGTTTCTTCACTTGCTCCCACTTCCATCTATGTGGGTTGGTTGTGGTCTTTCAGGCACATGATACTTCAGCTGTGTTTGCTGTTACCCCCTCCAGATGGGGAAGAGGTCGCCTCCTCCAGGTGGAACCCCAGTGCCCTGCCCTGAGATAGAGTGATTGGCAGAGTGGCCTCTGTGCCCGAGGCGACAGCAGCAGGCAGACAGATTGTTGTGTCCAACAGGTTCTTTCCTGAACAACAGGCTGAGCAGCTGGAGGGTGAGTAAGTGTTTAAGGCAGTCAGTGCTCAGAAGCGGTTGAATGCAGACAACACAGTGGTCTTACTTGATTAAAGCTCTATGAAAGATATTGATGAATCTGCCACCTTCTTCTTAAGTTTGACCCTGAGCCATGGGCTTAGCATGTCATGGCACAGCAAAGGAAGAATGCCCAGGACACATCAACCTGAGCCTCATGCTCTCTCCTTGCAAGGGAAGGTTTCCCACTATACGGCTTGAACGTCCAGGGAATCCAAGCTCTAGAGAGTTCATTTCTGATGATGGGACTGGAGGGATGCCTCACCAGGGACAGGGAGCCAGGGGCAAAGCCTAGTGATGGCAGCGCAGGCAACCCATAGGGTTTTCCTCCATTTGATACCAGGCATTCATGACTGTGCTCTCTCCACAGGCCCGGGTGCCGTCAGTGAAGTGAGCAACGGCTCTTGGAGGAGGGCAGGCTGCATCTGGCTGCTACCTCTTCTGATCTTGCACCTACTCCTCAAATTTTGATGTGAGTGCCACTTCCCCACCGGGGAAAGGCTGCCGCCACCACAACCATCAACACAGCAGCAACGGCAACACCGACAGCAACAAACACAATATATTCAAACAAAATTTGGAGAAACAAAGCCTAATGGGACAGAAATTTGAGGGAGGGGAACAAAGAATACTTTGGGGGAAAAAAAGTTTAAAAAAGGAAATTGAAAATTGCCTTGCAGATATTTAGCTACAACTGAGTTTTCTTTATTTTCCCAAACGGGAAGAACACACACCCGGCTTGGACCCACCCACAAGCTGCATCGTGTGACCTCTCTGCTGCCAGTGTGGGCAACGGCTCAGCCCCTCTGCCCACGGAGTGCCCCCCCATGGAACATTCTGGAGTCGGCCATCCCAAATTCAATCCGTCCATAGAGACAAACACAGAGTGAGACATTCAGGCCCAGACGTGGCGCCACGGGCCCTTTGGTAGACTGTGCCACCATTGTGTGTGTTATAAATGTGAAATTAAAAGACAAAGAAAGAAAGAAAAGGGAAACAAAACAAGACAGCCCAACAGCAACAACAATCCCACAAACAACAGTCACAAAAGATATTGTTAAACTTTTTTTTTCATTTTACTACATGGACGTCATGGATAATAAGGGATTCTGATTCATTATTAATTTTATTAATTATATTTTCTGATGAGTCTAGAACCTAGTGCAAAAATGAGACAAAACTAAATATACACAATTGAAAAAGGTGAAGAGAAGTATGTTTGTTAAACATTAAAAATGAATAGTGTACTTCTTAACTAGGTTTACAACTGGTGGACCACACACCGGGCATTAACCACCTGGTGAAGATTTGGCATATCCACCAAAAAAAATACATCTGGTTTAACCAATATCTCCACCAGCGCTACAGATTCCTCCTTATTCTGGCATCTCATGCAGACAGTACTATGCTATCTACACACTGTTTAGAAATGGAAAGGTGATCTATCTGCACTGTATCTTGGGTTTGTTGGCTATGCTTCTTTTGATGACATATATTATACAGTATATATATACATATATTTTTTTTGTTAGAGTTCTAGCCATTTTATTTCTCCGCAGGGTCCTTTCTCAGACATTACTGCATGCTGTATATGGCGTTAGCTGTGTGTTGATCTTCTAAAAGATGATAGAGTTTACTGGTAATTGTGTAATCAGCTCCTGCCTTTTTATTTTCTTGGGTTATTTACATGTCAGAGACATTTATAAAAAGTGAAAAGAAAAACAAAAAAAAAACCAAATAACTAATACCAGGCGCAGCATCATCTTTCCAGATGTGGCTCTCTGCGGGGAGGCTGCCCCGGGGGCCATCTTCTCCATCATGCCTCCTGGCATTAACAGACAGCAAGCAACTGAACACACAAAACCGTCAGTAACCACTTGCTTTAGCCCATTATGGGAATCTCTGATGCCTTTGTGACCACTGGAGAGTTTAATCCTCTTGGTTTATTTTATTTAATTTCCCACCTTTGTGTGAGTGTGTATGAACGAGAAGAAAATGCAATTTTTAGGTAACATTTTTTTTCCTCCCCTAAAGTCTAGAAACCAGAGAGTCTTCGGGGAGGGGTCCTGGATGTGATGAGGGAAAGTGGGATTGGGGGACTGGGGAGGGAGGGGTTGTCTCTGACTTGACATTAAAAAGTGTTCCATGTCCCTCTTCACCTGGTGTGGTACCTCATTCTACAGCGGTGGGGGTGAGGGGAGGGGAGGGGGCAGAGCCTGCTTGGCTCAGGCTTAAAGAACTGGGAGGGGGAGGATCTTTCTGTAGCAAGTGCTATGAGGACAAACAGGAGGGACATGAGAGCCCTTCCCTTTCCCTCACAGAAGCAAGGCAAGAGGCAGATCTTCTGGAGACTGCATCGTCAAGGCCTTCAGGAGGCCCTGGCCAAGGCTTCCAGCATTCTGCTTGTATGCAAACACCTCACCTCACAATCTGGGCAAATGTCAAGTCCAGACAGGGAGAAGGCTTTTAGGTATAATTATTTCTGAATAGCAGAGGGTAGCTATCACTAGAATATCATAAAACAAAATATCTCCCCCAAAATAAAAACAGCTTGAAACATTGTGGTTGGTATTAAACAATCCCAAATCTCTCTTCCTCCACACTTGCCCCCAAAACCTCATTTCTAGCCACACAAAGAAAAGGTAGAATTTAATACAAAATAATATTCAGGCAATTCTAACCTTTTCTGATTGATTCCGGGAATTAAATAATTGACTGAAGATTCAGTGAGAGACAGAAATGAAGTCAGAGCTGAAACACTCAGGAATTACTGTCCTTGATCATCAGGGTCAGTTCTACCTGAGAGAAAGCAGGAAGGCTTGGAAAAAAGATGTGTCATTTCCAGCTGCTGCCAGCAGAACTGAGGAAAGATTGTTGAGGTCGTCTTTCTTTGTGCCCTTCTGCTCTCCCACATCTCCCTCTCCCAGGTCCCAAATACCTCAGCTTCTTCCAGGTAGCAGGGTCTGGAACTGTTGAACTAACTCATGGATTAAGGCTACATTGGTGTCATTCCTACCATGTCCCAGGGCTGCTAAAGGTGAGAGACTTTGAGTCTTCTTAGAATGAAAGTGAGTGGGTGAGGTTTACTAGCTCTTCTGTACCCAGCAACCTTGCAGACACTGACTGGAACATCAGGGTGTGGATCATGGCTCACTGGAATAGAGTGGGTAAAATACCAGTGACTTCCATATTCCTAAACTGGAGCCCAGAAGCATCTCTGAATAAAATGTGCTGAGGCACCTGAAAAGAGACACTTCCAAGGTTTGCTGGGACAAGAAAACACAGTGCACACCACCTTTGTTTGAATGGGAGCTTTTTCTTTCAAATGGACTACTTCTAATATCTACTAGTACATAACTATTAATATATACTAGTGGGTATCTACTAATATCTTCTACGTTACTACTAGTAGACATTAGTAATATCTGCTACTACCAATCATGCTTCAGATCATTCTGTCACCATCCTCTCGGGTAAGTGGTCAATTAGAACCAACATTGTAAAGTGGTATTGATGAGTAAGACTCCATTTTACACTATTTGCCAGCTCAACCTTCCCCTTACCTTGTGATTCCTTGGAAGCTCTGGTTATATAAGAGCATGTTCTTTGTTGAACCAGGTGATGAGTGGCCAGCAAGCAGACCTCCCTACTGCCTCAAGAGGAGTTTCCTCTCTTCTTCTGCTTAGTTTCAGCCTTTAAAGGGAACACGTAGGTACTCACAGGAAGGAGTCTTCTCCCTCCCAGGCCTTCAACCAGAATTAGAATTCCACCCAGGAGGACATGGCTTTGATAGGAGCTTATGCAGATAATTCTCAGGCCTACCTCTTCTGGAAACAGGTGCTTGACAAGAAAGTGTTCATTAGAATAAGTAAAGAAAAACATACTGAATAGAGCCTGGGTGATTTTTTCTTGGTACAAGCACCAGCAGAAGACAATTGCTACAGACCAGCCTGGATGTCAAGTGTACTGAACTCCTGATGACTCAGAAATAAATTACTGCCATAATTTAGGATTCCTCCACTACCCCTCACATTAGGATGTCCCTTGGGAGAATCATCATTTAGAATAGGCATATTTCTATCCCATCTTAGTCTCTAATGTATGTAGAGGGGATTGTGAGGGATGCAAAATTCCTAACCACTCTAGCCAAACACTCCTGTGGAATCCCATTCATCTTTCAACAGACTATTTGCTGTCTTCTAGTCACGTGAACATGTAATGCCTCTGCAGCTCCTGTAGTTAAATCTCTCCCCATCAATGCTTCTACATAATGGATCCAGAAGTCTAACTTGAAGTGTGGGGCGTGCTGGTCTCAAGCCTGCCCTCTGACCAGTGAGAAGTACCAAGCATATACATTTTTGATGATCCATGAGTATTTGTTTTTTTGCTGTGAATAATGGTGATAGTGATGATGAATGATAGTTATTGTTCTTCAAGCTAGAGATAAATTATTAAATGAATAAACACTGGAATCTGATTGAAGTTTAGTACATTTCATTGGACTGACCATGTTATCTTATACTTCCTATACCACGAGTTTAGAAGGGAACATAGTAACACCAATCACACTACCAATCATGCTTCAGATCATTCTGTCACCATCCTCTCAGAGAAAAGTGGTCAATCAGAACCGACTTTGTAAAGTGGCATTGATTAGTAAGACTTAATTTTACCTTATTTGCCTGCTCCAATGGGTGTACTTGTTTAACTAAAACATGTAAAATATGGGTTCAGCAACACAGTTTCAAGGATTTTCTACTTTTACAAGGGTAAAACATTGAAGTACTTCTCACTAAAAAGAAAAACACCTGCAAAAGGAGAGATGTGGGAAATGTGAGGGTTCTATTCACAGAACGCCTACATGCTATTGTGCCCCCACATACCCAATGTGTGTGCACACCCTAGTCATTTGCCTGACATCAGTTAAGCAATTTAAGATAGTCCATATGAGTAAGATCTTGTAGAAATTAAATGCTACCTCTTTCCAGCATTAAAAAAAATTTTAAATGGAATCCCAGAGCTCATTTGTTTCAGAATTTGCTTATTGGAATTTGATTGTATAGAAGTATCCCCTCTGTCATCCCATATCTGCTCAAACAAGCCATTCTAAAGCATCAATTCTTATCTCTCTGTGTTCTTAATTCAAACACTATGTCCATAAGTGTCCTACTCTATCTGCCTCCAAGGCGGTAAATGCAAATTAATATCCCTGTGTTTTGTGAATAACTGAGCTCCCGAGTCTCTGCCTCTTCATTCACATTTTTCTGTTTCTCACAACTCCATATCTTTCCCATCATATACATATCATATTCTTCGAACCACACAGCTGTTTAGAGAAGAGATTCCCTAGTTCCTGAGCTCAAGTTAAGATCAGTTCTTACAATTTATGTCTGAAGCATTTTGGTGGATTATTCTTTATGATGGTGACCCAGTTTGACTTTAGTTCTTTGAATGTTAGTTTTACTCTCAAATAACTTGAATGTTTTCTTCTGACATATTGTGAAAATATATGCATTTATCTTTTAGGGGTTGTTAGCACTATTTGAACATGAATTATTCCTCTCCCAGTACTTCTATTTGATTAGAACTTTCTAGGATGGCCATAGCACTTACCGTTTCTAGTGAATCTTTCATTGTGGAATTTCTGAGTATCCGTGTATTTTGAATACAGAACTGAATTGCTAAGCAGAATTAGACTCTAGTCTAGATTTTTATCACTAGTTAGTTGGATTTCTCTATTCTTATCCTTTATGTAAAATGCTATGATGGGAGATTGCTAATATTCTTCCTAGCTTTAACATTCAATAATTATTTTTAAGTTTTGTAAGATATCTGCAAGAAAAATGTGAGGAAACAGCATTTGGATAAATGAAAATTGATGATGTGAATCTGGGCAAGATCTACAACCAACACATTGTCTTTGTTTCCAGAATGGCTCATAAGAAGAGAAAATGCATGAGGCTAGTTGCCATTTCTGTAGATATTGAAGTGACTCCTCTAGGAGAACTTGAGGGATAAACACTGCCACACTTGGAACAGAGAACTACTTAATAAAAGACAGTGGTTCCTTCTGGAATGGGAAATGATGTTAGCCCCAAGCTGCCCTCTATATGACACAAGTAAAACAGGAGCGAATAAGCTGTCACACATCCTCAAGACTATGGAAGTAAATGAGACGAGAATAAGCACAATTCTCAGAATTCTCACTGGGGATGTGTGTGTTGAGGGGAGTGGGTAGTTAATATAATTACTTAATTCTTCAAAACAGATGACTCCTATTATTCCCTAGATTCATCTTAAGATAAAAGAAAATAGTAATGAAAAGGTTTTCAGTGATGATATCTCTGTACCCAAAGGCCCAGAGATGTATGTGCAGATTTCATTGGATAAGTCTATGTGTTGCTGGTTCAGTTCTAAGTTCACCGAGTCCTCCTCACTTTTCTTTCTTGTCCCCAGACTCAGCTTCATTTCCAACTCCTCTGTGGAGAGCCTGAGGCTATAAGAGACAGAAGGCAAAGCTCAGACTGAGGAGCTGTGGAAGGACGTGTGAACCCTGGTCCTTCCCCCCAAGTGCCTGTGCCTGACCAACCTCTTCAACTTCAGTTTATTTTGAAACTTCACTTTCAGAGTTGATGGAAGTTCAGATAGAGCCATGAAACCAAGGCCTCTGCACTTGGTAAACTATGAAGGGAAGACCAGCCCATAGCATGTAGCATGCACGTGGATAAGGGATCCTCATCTTCTCTTGGAAGGATGAGGGAGAAAGAGAAGGAAAAAGAAAAGGAATGCTTTATCATGTCACAAATTCAACCTTGCACCACATCATTCTTTTCACCAGCATCTGTAATTTTCATTTGTGTTTGGCCACTTGGAAAGGAAGATAGAGAAGAACTAAGACCTCCGCAATTGGTGCTGTCTGTTAATTTAAAAAATCATTTTTCTCTAAATGTTCATCTTCAAATTTAACGAACAAGAAAAATGAAAATAAAATGAGAGAACAAAAAAGAAATCCATATAGTTAAAATTTGTCAGTGAGACTCTGAGAGGTCTACACAGACAAACATCAGATGTCTTCGGCACTGCTAAGAGTACGTTTTCTGAGAGCAGAGCCAAGGCCCTGTGTCCCTGTTCACTACCATAGGGCTCGCCATTCTCAGACAAGCCCTCAGCAAAATACAACAGATGTTGACTATCAAAGGTAGCGTGTGTTGTAATTACATGCCAAAGTCTTCCCACTTTTCTCAGAAACAGGTATAGGTAAAGTAAAGAGAAAATGGCAAGCATAAAACAGGCAGCCAAGTCATACCTTTCCACCTAAACACAGCCTTGGGTGCTGAGGGTCCTGCAGTAGGCTGCTGCCCCTCCCAGGCCTCAACTTACCAATTAGTATAATGAATGTTGGGCAGGTTGGTCTCAGAAGGCCTTCCGAGGTCTGAAATCTTCTGGGCTTCTGCATGCTTTTGTAGTTCCTATCTGTTTTCCTAAATAATAAAAGTCCATATTTAAAACCAAGGCAAAAAGGTGGTGTTGGCTTTGTAAAGTTATGTAGGAGGTATCTATTCATACTGGACTTGGAAGGGCCCTTTTTTTCTGGCATGACAAAAGATTGAAAAGGCTATAGTTCGCACACATTTGGCTATGAGGCTGCTTTTTCAGAATCTGAAAAAAAAAACCAGACACACAAGGACAAATATGTAAAGTGCACTATATAGACTGTATTGGCTTGTGGGTTATTTCAAACTTCTAGAGGGCCCCACATTAAGAACCCCATTTGTGAAATATCACCTTGGACTTGTTTCATTGGCTGCTTGCAGTTCTCAAATATAGTTGATAAGACTTTTGTCCTATATGCATTATTTATTTATTTATTTATTTATAAAAGAGGGTCTTTCTCTGTTCCCCAGGCTACAGTGCAATGGTGCAACCATAGCTCACTGTATCCTAAAACTCCTGGGCTCAACAGGTTCTCCTGCCTCTGCATCCTGAGTAGCCAGGACTACAGGTGCATTCCACCAATATCTGGCTAATATTTTTATTTTTTGTAGAGATGAGGTCTTGCTATATTGCTCAGGCTTGCTTTAATTTTGATCTAAGTAAACAAGAGGTAGGGCATGCTTCTGTAGCCCTAGGGATTCCCATATGGATTAGAATCTATTCTTTAGGAATCAAACCTGTAATGATCTGGGTATATAAGCTCTGTCCTCAAACTCTTTTTGCTGACTGATTCATTCATCTTATCAGATATTTCTAACTCTGAAAATTACACCAGTTCAGATAAAAGCAAAAATATTTTTTACTTTTATTTATCATAAGTAGTGGTACTGATTCTTCCTGTCATCCAAAGAGTCCATACCCTGCACAATGAGTCAAGGAAATCAAATCAGTGCTGTTTTCCCATGCCTGTTAGGCTTAAGGTTGTCAGGACATTCGATTTAATAAAAGCTAATTCACAGGACACTCCCATATGTTAAGGTCCCAGAGTATTAGGATACTATCTTTCTCATGAGCACTTTCTTCTTTATGTTCTGGATATAGGTTGCTGCTCCCCCTCCAAGTGTGAAATTTTCTTTCAATCTGCTAAGATTTGATGAAGCCAACAGTAGCACAACATGTGTGTAAGAGTGTCAGGCAAATAATTTTCCCAGATCTAGATCTGAACAAAGAAATCGGTATTCCACAGAGCAATTCACTGGTCAGAAGCAATCACCCTCCATCATAGCCATACAAGGGCAGTACATTTATTTCAGTGAGTTTGCCAGCACTTCTTACACTATGTCAACACTGCTGTTCTACAAATACTGCAGACACCTTGGCCTCCTGATCATTTTTGTGTTAATCCATGTCATTTTGCCCAGCCACATGTAGAATCACTCCTCCAAAAATTGGCACACTAGGAACATCTATATTAATGCTTCATCATTCCTTGTCTTAAAAAATATGAAAGAATAATCAGTCAGGTGTAATCTGTGGCATAAGATGATCTAGGCTCCAGAACATTGAAGACCACTTGGAATTTTTGAGTAGACGCATAGGCTATTTTTCCATCAACAAGCATGGTAGTGTTAAGGCATACTCCTGAACTACCAGTAAGGAAGTCTTTCTGACTAAAAAAACCCACTGATCTAACCGTATCTTCTTCAGTAACATTTAGTGGCATTTTGTATACATTTCCCATTATCTACTCTGCTTTCCCTCATTCTTCTCCCCCAGTCCAGCCTAACTTTTCAGTAGTAACATAAGAAGCCCAGCATCTAAGGAGAACCAATTAGGAAAAAAAAAAGTTGCACAGGCTGTTCCATACCCCATGGTTCCATAGCCCTAGAGATTCAGAGAGTGGTATGACTTGAAGGAAAAAATGCAATCTCTTTGGGCTATACCTGGAAATATGCATTAGCCACACCTTGAGTCAGAAATATAGTACCCTGAGGTAGACATTAGCCCATATTTTTATCAAGGATTTGGCTAACATCAGAGGTGATTCTATTCTAGAAGTTACATCAATAGAGTCTAACCATTTGGAAAACTTTAGTCAGAAAAGTTGTTTGGATTCAGGCCACCATTAGCCATTTGATGAACAACCTAGATTAGCCACATGAACCCAACAATTGTCAAAGAACCCCAAAGCATGATTACTTCAAAAGTTCCTTGAGGGAAGTGGGGGTCAAATTAAGCTCCAGCTTCCCAGTGGCCTCTGGTTTCTGGCACACACTCAATAAAGGTTGGTGG
Organism: Cephalopachus bancanus; assembly: GCA_027257055.1. Lineage (NCBI taxonomy): Eukaryota > Metazoa > Chordata > Mammalia > Primates > Tarsiidae > Cephalopachus > Cephalopachus bancanus. Next base: position 1,858,201 of record JAPVLO010000291.1, on the reverse strand, counting down.
AAGCTCTGTCTTCAACACTGATCTCTCATCAGGACATTAAAACTCCCTTTTGAAACATCAGGGCTCCACAAAGAGTTTAAAGGGAGACTAGTAGATTTACGTTGTACTGACATTTCAGTCTGCATTAGGACTTCCTTCAGTCCAATTATATTTCCAAATCATTTTATCTTCTTTCTGATGCATTTGTTCCTAAGGATCACCAAGGACCCTTCTAGAAATCAATGATGCAAGAACTGCCACCAATAAGAATATTAATTACACATGGAACTGGATAAGAAACCATGTATATGTATTTATTTCCCATTATTTATTGAGGACTAAACATATTTGACACCGTTCTAGGTTATGGAGATTAAATGGTGATTGAAATAGAAATGGTTCCTGCTTCCAAGATGTCACCAATCAATCAGGGAAGAAAGTCAATAATAAAATTCTCTCTCTCTCTCTCTCTCTCACACACACACACACACACACACACACACACACACACACACACACACACACACACTGTAATGTGCTATGCATAGGGTGTTATGAACATGTGTAACACAAGCACCTAATCTGGGAGGTCAAGATGTCCTGATGAGGTGAGGTTTTTACTGAGCTACACAGGATGAGGAGAAGTTAACAGAGCAGTTGGGAGAGAGAAAGGGGAAGCGCTCAGGTACAAATGCCTTAAAGGTCTCAGATACAAAGAAGGAAAAAGAACAGCCTAACAAAAGAAAACCTGCACCTCCACCTTTATTGTTCTCCTATATATCATTGCTATTGACGACTACTTTTTTCAAGTACTGAGACCTTTCCCTACATATAGCTGAATTCAAGCCAATATAACTCCTGGTTATTTCACACACACATTCACACACAATAATGCACCAATGGATTTTTTTTAAATATGAAGTTTTCATGTATTCCAAGACAGACAGTTTTAATTACCGAATACAACTAAATCTCTGGAGGAGGTACCTATTGAATTAGGATCTCCAGGAAGAATACCATGGAATGTATATTCCAAACAAGTTCTGGTGATGTTCAAAATGAGTAAATCTGAAACAGAACGTGTGATTCTTCCGTTTCCATTGCAGTTTCGACCTGCTAGGCTCAGACGATCCTTCCACCTCAGCCTTCCAAGTAGCTGGAACTACAGGCATGCACCACCACAACCAGCTAATTTTTTGATTTATTGTGGAGACGTCTCACCAAGTTGCCAAGGCTGGTTTAAAACCCCTGGACTCAGGCAACACTTTTGCCTCGGCCTCCCAAAGTGCTGAGATTACAGACTTGAACCACTGCATCTGGACTTCTTCCTGTTTTCTTTATCTCTAAAAATGAAATAGTCAAACTTGGCTCAAACCAAAACATAGGACTTATCCTTGACTTCTCTTTCTCCACCATCACTCTCATGCAATCCAACAGAAAATTCTGTCATTTCCAACCTGCAGCTCTTCTGTGTCCAGTTCTCTCAGACTTTGCTACCACGTTCATCCAAACCCCCATTATTGCTCAGACTATACTACCTCCCTAATTAGTTCACAATAGGCCCTAGTTAGACTCAGTTTCTGAACATTCTTCACGCAATAATTCTTATTACCACACAATAACACCTTTAAAAAACCAAAACCTGGCTGGGTGCGGTGGCTCAAGCCTGTAATCCCAGCACCTTGGGAGGCCAAGGCAAGAGGAATACCTGAGCTCATGGGTTCAAGACCAGCCTGAGCAACTTAGCGAGACCTCATCTCCACAGTAAATTTAAAAAATCAACCAGGTGTGGTAGCACCTGTAGTTCCAGCTACTTAAGGCCAAGACGGCAGGGTGGAGTGGCCATGAGAGTGTCACTGCACTCCAGCCTGTGCAATGGACTGAGACTCCAACTCAAAAAAAAAAAAAAAGAAAGAAAGAAAGAAAAGAAAAAAAAGAGAAGAAACCAAAACCTTTTATTCTAAGATCCATTGTAGATTTTGATTCATTTTCATTCAATTAACACTAATAACTCTCCCTTGGAGTAGCAACTTCTCTGATCCTAAAGTGCAGGTGAGGAAAGTCAGGCATAGAAAGTACTCAACGTCAGTAGAGGAAAAGCTAAGATTTTAACCCAGGTGTCTGAAACTGCAGCCTTAGTCCCTGAGTGATACTATCTTGAAAAAAACACATTTTTTATTCAAGATGCACATTTTTTACTAAAATATTTTTACAAAGATTTTACTAAAATCTTTGCAGTTGGATGTGCGTCTTGTAATCAATGGCATGTTATAGTTTAATTGGCATTATTTTGTTTTCTTAGGGTACACAAAATAATTGCATGTCTTACAAATGACAGTTACAATGTTAGTGAGATTCAGTATTAGTTGAATGAATGAGTGAATGGGAGTAGGTCAGGGGAGCAGCCCTGAACATCTCTGCTGTAGACTTTGTCTCTAGAGGACCAATATATAGGATGCATCAAACACTTTAGAAAAAGCCAGTAGCAAACTGGCTACTGACCTATATAGCAAACTTTACTATCATCATTATTTATGGTTCCAGTCAATCATATTTTAGCTTATTTAACAAAATGAACTTAAGTTAAAGTTACATTAGAGTAATTGCCCTTTGTTTAACATTTCTTGGTAATTATTAAATATTTAGTCACTTATTTCTTCCAAACTGCCATTATGAGGTCTTTTAAGGCATTAAACCCACCCTAATTTCCATTACTCTAGGTGGTTTGAAATTACTGCTCCCAATTTTAGTGGCTTTTCATTCTTCTTCTCTGTGAGTCACACACTTCTAAACACAGTCGATATTTCCTTGTGTTAGAGAGAGAAAAAAATTCTACCAGGTAGATATACTAGCCTTTCTACTTGCATATATTATGTATTTTGTTCATCACTTTATGTGAATGATTTGGATTGAATACTTGAGTGTTTGTAGCATTACAATTAGTGAGGAATATCTGCCTATTCAATCATACTCCAAGTAGTAGTATTAAAAATAAAAATTTATATTCATCTCTCGCTTTGCAGTTTACAAAGTACTTTCACATACTCCTTATTTAATCTTATTTAAATCTCTCTATAACTGAGTAAGGATAGACTTGGCCTTTCACACTCTGCATCTCTGTAATTGTATTTCTCTCTAAATACTCTCAGGGCTCTGAAATGAATACTTCAGACAGGCCCAAAGTCATGAATTAGCCAAGGAGATACTGGGTCAAGAGTCTTAGCAAATTCTGGAAGTGCTTTTCTGAGTGGTAATGAGTCTGCAACTGCAAGACCAGAGCTTATTAACATGTGTTTTGTGGCACCTGGCAGACAAAGATTTGGTGAGAGGACATCTACAGGGCAGAGCCTGGGCCGTTGGAAATCCTGAGCCCAGAGCATTGTGAATGGCTTTGCCCATTTACCCTTAGTCCCTGAGTGATACTATGTATGTGTATACACATGTTCAATGTGTACTGAGATACATAAAAGATTGAGCACTGCTGCAGAAGTCAGAGCAGATTGAACCTTCTGTCTGGGCCCTATCAATCCAGGTGTTTTTCACTTCATACCTTTAGGTGGTGCCATGGTCACTAATCTGTGTGAGGAAGGTGCCACAGGAGTTCTGGCATGTACAGCTCATGTGGCTTTGAGCTGGGGCCCCGCATCTCTCTACAACATAGGGTTAAGGCTCACTTATCATCCCAGTTTGGATGATGTTTCTTTCCCAGAGATTTCATGCTAATCTCAGGGACCTCTGAAAAGCACTTGGGCTTTGGAAATTTTCTAGGAATATACCCGATAATGTCTGGGAAATGAAATCTCAATAAGAATATACTTCTCATTCAGCATCTTCCAGCTTCTTGTCTTCCAGTGACTTTAAAACATTTTCACAATCCCCCCTCGCCCCACTAAAAATGAATTCCCTAAGTGAGATTTCCTGGTGGGTCAGAGAGTACTGGGACCAGATGCATGCCCACATCTAGTTAACCCAGCGCTATTGACCAAAAGCAGGTGGCTAAAGCCTTTTAATACAATGTGGGTACCAGCCCTTTATACTAAAGGGGATTAGCAGCCTAGCCATTAAACAAAGCTGTAATGCCAGAGTTTTTAAGACGCTCCAGGAATCCACAACTTCTGGGAATTTTTACTTCCATTTCATTTAAATCTGAGAGGCTTTCACCCTGCTGGCAGCTCCAGAGTTACTGCTGAGGCTTGGGGAGACGCTGTTGTGAAAAGCTGAGGTTGTTGCTAAGCAAAGGAAGTCTCAGGGAGGCAACTGACAGAGCAAAAGCAACACCTGGTTAAACTGAAATTGACATGAGAGCTCCTCTCGGCTATATGCTGCCTTTGTCAGGGTTAGAGTTCCCTTCACTTAATATCGTAAAGGCAATAAGCATAGACAATTGCAGTTCCTCCAGACAAGCGTTTCACCAGCAATGACAGGACCTGGTGAGAAATATGGTAAACCACAAGTGTGAGCACGTTTTTTGTGTCTTGGAGTATGAGGGTCCTCAGAGTATCATCAACACCAAGCACCACATGTGCTCTGTTGGGGAAAGGTTGGGGGAAGCAGCTTCTACACCTGAACATCTTCTACCAACCTCATCCAGTGAAACTGTGAAGTGATTTTTTTTCCTGTGTAGGGTTCTTCAGACCCTGCTTGGTACATGGGCAGAGCTTCTGGCATCTGGTGTTTAGGTGGTTTTGAATGAGAGGAGCCCAGAACTGTCAATCAGAGAAGCTTTTTTTCCTTCGGGCACTTCATCCTATACCCAGTACTGTGCTGGGTGTGTTGAGAAAGGCAGGAGACTGTCAGGTCTCACTCTGAGGGTGCCCTATTCATACTGCTCAGATACATAGAACAGAGGTTTATCTAAAAAGACAGAAGGACATGCTATACGGTGGTGCACAGATACTGAGGACAGTGGGAGTTCAAGGAGAAAGAAGGCTGGGGAGGTGGCTGGAAGGGTCAGGGAAATTCACTGAGTAGGACTTGAGGAAGGGGGCAGGGAGAGAGTAAGATTTGGACAGCAACAGGGTCAGACCTTCTAACAAGAGAAGCCACATGAAGGAAGCCATGTGGTGTTTGTGAACAGAGCAAGTTGACCTTTCTCCAGTGAGAAGAGGTGGCTGAGATAGCTGAGACCCATGCATTGCTTACATTTTTGCCTACCTCTAACACATGTTCACAGAGAGAATGGATAAAGGACATATTATAGATAAATACACTCATCTTGTTCTCGCAAAGTTTTGACTACAAATCCCCAGGTAGAATACCCAACCCCAGAGCTGAGCAGGATCTCCTGTGAGCCACAGTCCTTTTGTATCGCTTACTTAAAGACTTACTACCCTAAGAGCAGAAGTATTGCCTTTTGTTCTCCTCCTTAGACTACAGTTGACTCTTTTTCCTGCTAGATGCTAGACTAGTAGGTTGTAAAGGAAAAAAATATATACATATTACATATAATATATATGTAAATAATGTGTGTGAGTACGTGTGTGTGTGTGTGTGTGTGTGCGTGTGTATGTGTGTGTGTGTGTGCGCGTGTGTGGAGAGAGAGAGAGAGAGAATGAGAACTAACACAAGGGGGGAAAAGAGAGAGCTATATTCTAATACAAAGTGCTTGACAGAAACTCTGTGCCAGGGATGTAAACAAATCCTCTATAGTTGGTGTGCTGTGCCAGGGCTCAAGGGATCAGGACAGACTCCAGCCCCACAGGAGCAGGCCTGGGGAACCTGCTGTGCTAAGCGTTTAATGTGTAGCATCGAGCACCTTCCATTTGCCTCTCCAAATCAATTCTCCATTCTTCTCCATTCTGCTCTGCACCTAGGAGGCCAGCCTTGACTGCCAGCCTCAACCAGGCCCCCTTGTTATCTAGCACCAGGCTGGATTCTACTCAGTGGCCACCTGCAGGAGATTAAAAGGGAGAGAAAAGAGAGATTGGTCTACTCAATCCTTGGGCCCCTCTGTGCTGGGCTGTGTTTATGTTAGCAGTGTCTACGTTCCTCAGGAAAGGCCTCGGCTCCCATTACTGGGCTTTCTCTGTGGCTAGAGATCTAACCAGATTCTCATAATCACCCCATGTCTCTGACCCTTCAGACTGAAGGATATTAACAGCATCCCACTGTTGCCAGGTCTGGGGTATCTCACCATCTCTTGCTGGGTTTTCTTAACTGCAATCACATCATTGTACCTGAGCCCCCATTAACCTGTCTTCATCCATCCTTTTGGGTATCCTGCCTGCATCTTGCAAAACTCTCCAATGACACATACACAGCTAGAGAGAGGAGTGGTCCAGGAGGCTCTAAGGGAGGGGGAGCTGGGGTGCCACAGACAACAGGAGCTGCTAGTATGGAAGCATTTCAATATGTCAATAGCTGCTGCAAGCACACAAGTAGGTACTGGTCTATCCATCCTGGCCTGAGTGCTAAGTGCCCCTGTCTCATTTTTACAAATAAAGAAACCAAGACTCTGGAAGGTCAAAAGAAATGGCCCATTATAATTTTCCTGTCTGTGAGGGTTTTTGGGCAACAGCTTACAAGTCCTTTTAGGACACTGAATGCCACATTCTATATATAAACCATGACATATAAAGGAAATATGTAAGAAATTCTTTCAAAAGAGTCAGAACCCTGACTGCATTTATGTTCTTTACCTGTGTTTTGTGTGTGTGTGTGTGTGTGTGTGTGTGTGTGTGTGTGTGTGCCACCAACTCAGTGAGTTTAGTTTCTCTGCTTCCTGGGAAGAGTTGATATCCTAGGAAAGACCTTATCTAATTCTTTGTTTTGGTACAATGTCTAACGTGTTTTTAGCATTTAATAACTGTCTATTAATAGCCACCTATCCATGGGGGCTCTGCGTTCAATGTGATCACTTGCTGTTTCATATACAGACAACATAAAGGATCAGCTTTTTTCCATATAAAATCATAGATCAGCCTTGGGATGGTTCTCAGAGGCCTGTTGTTCAGCCCTATCTCCAACCAGCATTGGGCTTGAACTGTGACAATCACAGCAGTGTCTCCCACAGATACCTGTGCTCAGGTTTCCTAGATGACCCCTCCTGGCTCTGTAGCCCTGACAGTGTGATGACACTTTCTCCTATATGAACAGAATCCTTCCTAACAGATTCTTTGCCTGCTGCACCATTGTGTACACATGGGGCAAAAGAAATCAGTTGCAGGCGAGACAGGAGGAAACAGATTAAACATGAAGGCAAACCAAGTGGAGAATTATGGCCAAGAGCTGAAAGGCCACAGGCTTACCCTCCTTCTTTGAAAGCAAAAGAAAGGGTTGATTTAAGACATTCTGGGGCTTAAAGCAGTGACTCCTGCACTAATCCCAGCACTCTGGGAGGCAGAGATGAGAGAATTGGCTGAGCCCAGGGGTTGAAGATCAGCCTGTGCAACTTGGTGAGACCTTGTCTCTACGATTGAAAAAAAGGAAAAAAAGTCAGCTAAGTGTAGGGGTGTGTACCTGTGGTTCCAGCTACTTGAAAGGCTGAGGTGGGAGAATTGTCAGAGCCCAACAGGTCAAGGCTGTGATAGCCATGAGAGTGCCACTGCATTCCAGTCACCTGGGTGACAGTGAGACTCCAACTAAAAAAAAAGACATGCTGGTAAATTCATTCATTCACTCAAGGGAACTTTGAACATCCATTACGTTTTAGGCACAATTAGGCATAAGGATATAGAAGTGAATATGGCACAAGCCCTGCCTACAAGGAGTTTACTGCTTAAAAAGGATAAAAGCTACAAAGCATTCTTCTTGTTTGCTGATTATTTCTTCCCATATGCAGGAAGCACCCACTAGATTCTAATGGCTCAGAATTTGAACAAGACAGCTTCTTTCACTCTCTCCACGATGCTTATCCTTCAGTAGGGTGCTAGAGTTAACAAATAACCTTTCCTGATCATGATTCAAGTACCATAGTACCTATATGACATAGGGGTTTTGTTAGGATTGAATGAGTTACTACATAGAAAGCACATTAGTGTCTGGTCTATAATAAGCAACATACATACAAAGGAAAGGTATGATATGAATTGAGAGGAAAACTGGGGCCTTAACCTGTCCTAGGGTGTCAGAAAAGACATCCTGGAGGAAATAACGTTTAATCAGAGTTGGAGTTAATCAGACAAAGGAGGGTGAAGGCTGGAGTAACTTAAAGGCAGAGGAATCCGCATTGTGCAGACGCCATGGCAGCAAAGAGCTGGGGATACAGAGGGCTGGCTGGAGTGCATGGGAATGAGAAAGCTGAGAAGGCTTCAGAGAAGGGGCTGTGCAGAGCCCTGCAGGCTAGACAGAGGGAGGACTAGCATTCAGCCCAGACAGCATGAGTTCAAACTGCTTCCCTAGAGCATTTCAGCCCTTCCTCGTAGGCATCCAGCAACCCGTGGTACTGAGGACCACTATTTCAAAGCAGAGTCCAGATTGGCTTAGGCCTCTCTTTTGTGCTTACCAGGTACATGTGCCATACACAGACCCTGGACGCTGAGTAGAACCTGCCTGTATTAAGTCACGTCTGAAGCAGAGAAGCTGGGTGCAGATCCAGTTCTTGTCATAGCCATGGTGGCAAAGGCAGAGCCACTCTCTGTAAAGTGGCATCTGTAGCTGCTGGCTGGTCCACCCACCAATGCTGTACTCACAGGGAGGTCCCTAATCAGAGCGTCTGGGGTCTTTCCTATTAACTCTCCCAGGAAGTGTCCTGGTCACCAAAAAAATCGAAAGAACTGGGGTGGAAATCTCAGGACTGTGGCCTCGCCGATGTGAGACAGGCGGACTGAGCAGTGAAGGGCCAGCCTCCCTGAGCACTGGAACTGTGCCTGAGGAGGAGAAAGCAGCTCACATGCTTGACGTTACAGGGACATTCTAGAAAAAGACCTGAAGTGGCTCAAAAATAGACAACAGATGCAGTTTGGGGGATGCAGTAGCTTTCCCACAACAGCAGCCTTCTCCAAGCCAAGACTGTCATCTGCCCTGCCACCCACCGTAAAAAGAAGAGCTAATTCGCAAGGTCTTCAGAAAAAAAGCACTTCCTCCCCTGCTGTCCCTGCTCAGGGTCCCCACACTCCCAGGCCTGAGCCCAGCATGTTGGTATGCTAGAGCTCCATATTTTAGGTGACACCAGAGGGACACCAACAACAAGACAGCTTCCAGTATCCATGGGCTCATGACCAGCACCCTGCCCCCTTTCTTCCAAAAGACATATGTCCCAAGCAGGAGCAGCATTTTTTTTTTTCCTCGCAAAACATGAAAGGTCTTGTTTATCTTTCCATTAGGAAGGACTATTGACCCCACCCTTATCTTTCTGAAGGAGGCTTCACTCAGAGATTCCAGAGGAGCACTGAGGGACATCCTCCAAGCACTTCTTGGGTGTCTAAGAGAGGCCCACTCATGATTCCAAGGAGATATTTTCCGACTTAGCCAATACTGTGAAGTAAATGGCATTGCTTCAACAAAGAAAAAAGTGCGCACATGCATTTCATCTCAATGACAAATCCTGATTCAAATGCTTTTAGGACAGTGTCCTAGTTAAGGAGAAACTAGTTTTAGGAGAGTATACTAATTAAAGACTTCCACTTTCAGCCCTGGTGGAGTGACAGCAACTGGATTTATGCACCAGCTCTTCACAACTGAAGAAGGCACTATACAGAGAGGAAAGTGCAGTTTCTACCATGGGTCAGGGAGAGATGTGAGGTCATGCCATCAGTGCTTTTGTCACAGTAGTTATAAGGCACTTGCAGGTACACATGGGGGGCATCTGGTTATATTTTGCAGGATCTGCTGCAGGATCTAGGGAATTCTGGGGCTGAGCCCATTTGTACCATACTAGTTTAAGAACAGATCCAGAAGTACATTTCCCTACCACCTGCCCAGCACCCAGGGGAGCATAGCCTTACCTTCATCTTCTGGGCCTTGGCATATCACAGGAGAGGAAAAGACAAGTTGTTGGAACTACATTGATGCTGAAATTAGTGTCCCTGAGGGATGTCCTATTACAAGCCAGCTATATCAAACAGGGAGCAAGACCTATGCAATTTTTTTATGAACTTTCTAAAATGGTAAAATATTTTAAAATATCTCAAAAACTTCAGAGGAGAAAGGGCCCTGGAAGGTAGTGACTATGTCAGTATCTATGTACACCGTTTCTAAAATGATAGAAGACTTCGCTTGAACTAGAAGAGAAGTCTGTGCCAGAAGTACTAAAAGGACATCAGGCTGTGTCTATACTTTGTGGACATACCTGTGTAGGCAGCATGCTGTGAAGCCCAGAATGATGCCCCCAAAACACCCACCACTGGAGGCGATTTTATTAAGTGCAGTGACATACCTAGGAAGGAAGATTTTAAGCTGTGACTCTACCAAGCCACTTAGATATTACAAGGCTGGCAGGTCCCTGAGGCAAAGAAGGATGATAATTCAAAAAGTCTACAAGACCCTGCACAAAAGGTCATCTGTGGCCTCAGAACTGCTAATGCCTCCGTCCCTGTCGCCAAGGGCTTAACAACACTTAAACAGCAGCCAGTCATGTAGGTGGTAGGAACTTGCAAGCCAATTTTCTCCACCGTGAAACACAGGGCCAAGGTGGCGCCACACAGGTGTTAACATTAGAACAGCGGCTCCAGAAGGCTATGCAGGAGGGCACGCAGGACAGAAGCAAGCTCTAGGTTTCAAGAGGACCTGTGCACCCTTGGGACTCCTATTCCTGAAATGGCATGCTGAAAGCTCACCTTTGGACCCAAATGTCCACAGCTCATAAGTAAGGTTAATTCGGGAGTTTGTAGAGAGAATGCCAATAAGTAATGAGTAACAGGAGATCAGCAGAAGCCCAGGTCTGAATCCCAATTGAATCCCAACTTTGGCCTCTGGGGTGGGACTTGATGTGGGTGTCATCTTGACGTTAGTCCATAGCTGAAGGCTTTTGTGAGGGAGGCAGCAACCACTCTTGTCCTCCAGGGAGGGTTTACTGGAGATAGAGTTCAGGTCCTTTTAGACTCACTATTCTTCTCGTAAGGAATTCAAGCACAAGCAACTCAGCTGAGGAAACTATCCTCTTGTACTGAGAAGATGATGGTCTCTGAAGGCAGTTCTCAAGAAGAGACATGGCATTTTAGAGGCCAGAGGTGCAGCCCCTCAGGGGAGTATCCTTGTAACTACTTCCATAGCAACCAACTCAAGAAGAGGTTCCACTCAGCTCTCACAGAAGGATGTGTAAAACTAAGTCCTAAAACTGAGTGCAAATGCTTTTTACTTTGAGTGAGTTTGGTGTATTCGTTTTATGTTGCTGCTATAATAAACCACCACACACATATTGGCTTAAAACAACCCACACTTGTTACCTTACAGTTCTAGAGGTCAGATACCCAAAATCAGTCTTACTAGGCTAAATCCAGGTGTTGGCAAGACTGGTTCCTTCTGGAAGCTCTGCAGTTCAGATCCGTTTTCTTGCCATGCCCAGGTACTTTAAGCCACCTGGATGCCTTGGCCCATAGGCTCTTCCTCCATCTTCAAAGCACAACATCTTTAACTCTAACTCTGACACTGCTTCCGATGCCACTCCACCTTTTCTGTCTCTGACCCTCCTCCTTTCCTCTTAAAAGGACCTCTGTGATTGCATTGTGCCCACTAGATAACCCAGGATAATTTTCCTATCTCAAGATCTTGAACTTAATCACGCCAGCAAAGCCTCTTTTCAAGTAAGGTAACATATTCACTAATTCTGGGGATTAGGACATGGAGCTCTTCACGGGTGGGTGGCGGCATTATTTGGCATTATTTCAAGGAAACCACGTGTGGCAGAATAGCATGAGTTGGAAAATGTCTACTTTGAGATTCTGAAGCAAATGTCCTCCTGAAAGGATGATGATAAAACAGAATGGCCTGAGATAGAAACCACTCTGTTACTTTCAAGTAAGGGAGTTCCAAAAACAATTCCTTGAGAAGTATCTTTTTCCCTAGATGAATAGGACCCTGGCAAAGTCATAAACAATCTGGACAAACTGGGCAGAGGGAAGTGCTGGTGCTGCTCTGCCAGGCATGGGCATTCAGTGGAAGCTCAACATTTTGTCAGGACAGAGTTGGCAGAGGACAGCATTGCTATCATCATCATTATTATTATTCATAAGGACTCCTAAGTTCAAAGTATGGGAACTAGGGCTCTCTGTAGCTATGTAGGAAACCGAGATGAAAGTATAAAACCTAAAACTGCAAAGAAATAGAAGTGGAGTTTGAGATGGGGTCTAGACAACTACATCCACCCGTCTAGACAAAACTTACCTCCAGATTTACTATGTGTGCTTCAAAAACAGCATCCAGTCTTAGGCCATAGAAGTCTTGGGAAAGACTTCTTTCCAGATAGAGGCAGAGACAATGACTATGGAAGTCACACCAGATAAGTCAGCATGGGGCTGAAGAGCCTTGTCTGTTTAGTGGTTCCCCTTGGAAAGGGCAAATCTCTGCTTTTATTGTCCAGAAACCTTTGAAAACAAGAGGGACTGCCCAGATAGTATGCTCAGTAGACGGCCTACAGCTATCAATTCCTTCCAGGTCTGCCACACTGCAGACAGCCATGTATTCAAGACCAAGTTCTTCCTGGAATAGCCCACGTGTGGTGACTGAATGACACAGTGTCTAAACACATGACCAGGGTGTAAGGAAGTAGAACACTCTGACCTCCTCCTGAGCTCCCCACCAGGTCGCCCAAAGATTTCCTGGTCCTTAGTTATGGTTTGTCCTCTTCCTCTGCCCAATTCTGCTTTCACCCCTTCCCTTCACAGCTGTCAATCCTCATAAAAATATCGCACCCCACACAGTACACAGTTGGTGTTGTTTAAGTGAAAGTCATTATGCCTCAGAGAAGCATGAGCAAGCTCTGTAAGATCTGAAGCCAGGAGCAGAGATGGACCTGACCACAGTGTGATGACAAGAAAGGGCATTATCCTGAAAAAAATAAAACCTAGACATGAAATGCTTACTAAAACCAGGATTTGGGCAGGGTCTTCTATGACAACACACTCCTTGTGACCAGCCCCCTGACTGGTGGGATGCTCCGAAGGAAAGAAACTGAGCATGTGCCTATGAGTTAGGAAGAAGTAGGCTTGGAGACCACACATGTAGCTCTATTGCACTGCTAATAGGAATTTCAACGGGCAAAGGCTTCTAAGCAGCACAGACAAGCATTGTCATTCTTAGTAGTGACTTGCATACAGCAGGCAGAAGGAATGGCAGACCAGTAGGGAACTCATGTTCTTTTTCTGCCTGGCATTAGAGAGAACTGCTTCCTCCCATCCTTTGGTTTGGGGACTGAGTTCCTCGGGTAGTGGATAACTGAGGAAGGGGTACCCTTAAGAGAATGAAACACTACTTTCTATGAATCTGGACATGAGGGTTCCTGTATAATCAACGGGAAATATAAAAGTAATGTGGATACATTTGCAAGCAAAACTGGTGGAATAAGTTATAAGTATTAGATTTAGATCTTCACATTGATATCTAATGCTTAATACCAAATTAATATTAACACTAGGACTCTTCATTTCACATGTATAGAAGAGAAGTTGTCATTTAATTTTCTGTCAGTATAAAAGCTTCAAGTATTATGGATTACGAGTATGCACAGTAGAAAGACGGAAAGAATGGACTTCTCCAGAAAAGAGGGTTGAATTCTGAGAAAAGAACATCTTTGGTTTCAGATGCATGACCCCAGTGGTGTCTTTCCCTTCCCTGTACATGTGTCCTGACAGCAGGTTGATTATACCAGACCATGGGTTACTCTTCTCCATGGAATAACTATATGGGCTCAGACATCTGTGACCTACTACTCTTGCTCTTAATTGACAATTAATTTTACAAGAAAGATTCTGTGTCATTAGTCTACATCACTGTGTACCAAATACAACAATATGAAAATTATGATGATAACCTATCAGGAAAGGTCTCAGGAAGTGTTTCCCCATGAAGCAGATGTTTGGGGATGTTTCAGGTAAGTGCTTATGGTTAACAAGCATTTCTTGTCTAGATTTTCTTTTTCTTCTGGATAACACCCTTTCTTGCCATCTGGATAACACACTTTCTTGCCATCTCTGCTCCTGACTTCAGATTTTTCAGAGCCTGCTCATGCTTCTCTGAGACATACTGACTTTCGCTTAACACCAAACTGTGCTGTTTAGGCTGCAAGATTTTTATTAGGATCAACACCTGTGAAGGGAAGGGGGGGAAGCAGAATTGGGCAGAGGGAAAGGTCAAACCATAATTGAGGTCCAAGAAATCCTTGGGCGACCTGGGGGGGAGCTCAGGAGGAGGAAGTTAAGTGGTTATGGAAGTTAAGCCTTCACAGGAGAATCCAGGTCAAGGCATATCAACAGGAAAGTGAATCAGACCCAGTGTTAAACTGTTAAAATGACTTGATCACAACAAGATAACCACCAATTATACAGGGCCCAAGCAAAAGGGATTCAGAATACTGGATTGTGGTTCTTTTACCTGACAAGCCAGTGTGGCCTGAACAAAATGGTAAGAGAAAAGGTATAATTTCTAGTCTTTCTGGGTTTGTGGCTGGAGTATCCACTTCTGTGACCCAAGTGGTCCTCAACTGTCTGTGCTAATTAGCAATGTCACATTCCATTTTGAGACATGTTGCAAACAATGTGTCGGTAATAACACAGTGGCAAATTTTGCTGATGATTTAGCTCTTCATGAATTAGATGAATGGGTTAAGGCCTTTTTGGTGGTAACTGAGAGGTGGCTAAATTGAAATCGTTTAAGTCAAAAGGGGAACCTACTACAAGTTCCATGTAGTTGCAAGAGTAGGAATGCAGCTTGGTCAGAACCTGCAACCAGGAATCTGACATCTGCAGGGGATGCCCACTCCATTTTCCAAAACTACTTTTCTCTGTATGTGGGTTTTTTCCTGCTGCAGGACAGTTTCCTCTTCACAGCAGGAGACACAGCTACAAACAGTTCACAAGCCTCACATATCACACATCTTGCCAGCAGAAATTTCCAAATCTCTGTTCCAAGTTTTAGTCTGAACATTTCTAATGTTCAATGGATGTGTCTTAGGACATAGCACCACCGCCAAAGTAATCAACTGTGACCAAAGTATGTCACATTTCTATTTGCCTCGTTGTGACAAAATTTTGTGCCTCCAAGGTAAACCTATGTCTCTCAGACAAGATCTCCTAATTGGTCGCATAGCCATGACTATGGTTCAGTCTTCTACCTCTCTCCACCACCCTTGACGTTCTTATCTGGAACTTACAGTCTATCAGCAGAAATTCTATCTGCATCCTGAACTCTTGCCCTAAATGCTATTTTCATGTTATTCTCCTGACTTCCCTTGAAGATACTACATCTCCAGTTCTTCTCTCACATGGCTGGTGGTCTTCTTTCTCTCTTTCCCCCAAATACCTTTGGGTCTCCAACTGCACTCCTTTTTCTCTGCCTGCGAATAACTTTTTTTTTCCTTCAAAAATCTTCAAGTCTTTGGAATCCAGTCATTAGACTCTGTTTACCCCAGCCCTCTTTTTTTCCCCATTGGTTGACCTGCTGGGCATTTCCCCTTGTTCATTAAAAGTTTGAGCATTTGCTTCATTATCAGTGTTTTTACCCTCTTCTTCATATCTACAAGGAGAATTCATTCAACTTTCTGCTGTCTCAGGTTATAATGTGGGCTAGTGGAGATGGAAGTGGGTGCAGAAAACAAAAGAGAAAGGAAAGGTAGTTTAGAAAAAAATGAAGACTCAACTCAGACTTGAATCATGCATGGTTGTTCTGTGTATGCAGGGAAGGTCATGGCAGGGAAGAAAAATAGTATGAACAAACTCTCAGGGGTTAGAAGCAGCCTTGTCCATTTGAAAAACTGTAAAGTCATTTCGATTGGCCAAGACATAGTGGAAGTGAAAGGTACAAAAGGATGAGAGAAAACAAGAGATTTAAACTCTGGAGGAGTTTCTATGCCATATTTAAAGAGTTTAGCTTTTTCCCAATTTTTGCAATAATAGACAGTCGAATCCTTTACCAGATGTTTGTGACTTGGTGACAAGTATTTTGCACATTTTCTGACAACTTACTCTTGAGATCTCTCCTTTGACTGTGTGGATCTATAAGGGTAAAAACTGTCATATGCATCTATTTATCTCACATATCTAACACAGGGCACAGGCAATAGGTGTTCAGAATTTGCTGAATGACATAATAGACTTTCCATAAGCTATCATAAGATCATAAAATTATTTATAAAGAAAAATATAAGACAATTGTATTTCAAGTTACAAATAATAGTTTATAGATAAATTCTAGAAACTCACCCAGTTCACAAGCCTGGGATAAAGATTTTGTGATTTTGAACACTTTTTAAACCTACAATAGAGAACTATGATTAAGCCACCCTGTGCTAAAGGGTTTCTGAATCTAGCTAATGCTTGACAATGACTTTATTGGTTTACAGTTTGCAAGGTGCTTTTCAGGTCCATTATTTTATTAAATCCCTTCTATCAAGTTTGAGAGAGGTGAGAAGTAGGTCTCATTATCTTTACAATGAAGAATGTAAGGCAGAGATTTAAGTCAGTTGGTCAAGGTCATACAACAAATAAGTGGTAGAGCCTGAACTTAAACTGGGATGTATAGTTCTGAGAATAGTGATCCCCGCACTGCCTCACACTGCCTCTAGATTACAGTGAGGACATCTGACATTGAAGAGACTGTGGCTAACAACTGAGGTTGTTTTATGCCTTGGCTATAAAAAATCCAAGGTAAAAGCCATCTGTGCTAAAACGTGTGTAAATTGCCTACAAAACTGGCAATTCTTTTATCCTTTCACTGCTTGTGCTATTGGTCAGGCCCTTGTATTGTGTCTAGTCTGAATCTTAGTCTTTTAAGAGAGATGTGCAGAAATGTGAAAGGGACTCAGCATATTATATCTGATCTATGAAAGAATATTATAGGGAGGATTATGTTCACCATCTCCACAGAGGTCGTAGCCCCACAGGAAATTAGCACATTGCAGCAACACAAATAGAGGATAGACCTAAGAAAAAACTTACTGATTGTGAGCGCTGTGGCACGTGGGAAATATGTTTTCAAAACAGGATATGAAATCTCTATCATACCGATTTCAAGAATAGGAGAAATTTTGTTCAAAGTTGGAAACCTGGAAGACAAAGAATGTGTAAAATTAATGCTGTCTCCATCTCATCCAGGGTGAACTGTGGCACTGGGAACCTTGATGACGCTCACCCTGATGTTTTTTTTTTTCCATTCACCCCTCTCACCTTATTTATTATTTGCTAGCTTACTACAAGTTAATTTGTTTCATTGTCATTTTTTTAAATGTAAAATGAGTTCTAGGCTTCCATTCCCAGGGAAAAATATCTGCTTTCTGGAAGGTACCACCACCTGGTGATACCAAGGTGAAAACAAAACAAGAAGAATGAAGCCATCTGTTTATTTCCTGTCTTGGTTCCTCAGCAAACATACAACCATGTTGGAAACATCCTACAACACTTTTCAAAAAACCATTAGTTATTTTTTACACTCTATATCAATTGCTTTATTCTTCCCTCTTCCCAGATCTAAGTGATTATATTTGTCTGTCTTGTTATTTAAAATATATGTATGTGCATTGCATTATATATATTTATGTTTCTTTAATGAACTTCTTCTTATATCATTATACTTTAGATATGTGTGATAAATTACAAAAATGATACAAAATTTCCCCCTCTTTTCATCCATGCCCTCTTGAGGTATATCAATCTGAGAGCCCTGCCACTCTGAATTTGCACTTAACTGGGGCTTGCTCTGACTTACAGGATATCAGCCAATGTGACAAAGCAGAGGCTTTAGAAGTATTGGGGCTTCTTCCCTCTTGTTGCTCTCTTTAAATCCTGTGAACAGTGGGAAGAAGTTCAGGCTAGTTTGGGGAAGACTGAAAGGTCCATGCAGAGATAAGCAGGAATAAGTCATTTTAGTCAAGGTACCCTTTAGATCAACTTGCCTGCCAACTGCCTGACATGGACTTGAGTCCAGCTCCGATCATTCAAACTCTTGCCAACTCATCCACTGATCTCAGACATAAGAGTCCAACAGAAATTAACCAAAACCAAAGCCTGGATCAAAAAAAAAACACCTACTGATCTTCAGAATCATGGACAAAATACATGATGGTTTTAAGCTACTCAGCTGTTGGATGCTTTGTTACACAGCTAATGATAACTATTATAGACTAGAAACTTAGAAATGGCAGAATTTATTTTTAATCTCTTTCCTTTTTATTTAATTTAGCCATTACTATCATAAATTTGGTATGTGTTTCCCTGGTCAAAGCTTTTGTACTTTTTAATTATAAAAATATATTTGTGAATGCATCTTTTCTTTAGATAGAAAATTTTTATTTTATACTCAGTGAAACTAATATATATTAAATTATATATACATTTCCTTTATATATGTAAATCTGAACTCATTTTTTTCATCTGCCATTAATGGGATTTTGAGGTTGCCTCCAACATAAAAACCTGTGTTTCTATACAGTTTCTTGTATATGTCTCCTTATGCACATATGAAGGAATTAATTAAAAATAGTTATTGACTCATTTTACTGTGCACTTTCTCAATTTGACTAGAAACTGCCAAATCTACAAAACATTTAATATGTGAATTTTTTATGCCACCCTTATTTTAAAACTTTCTATACCAACTTTGTAAAATATTTACCTATACATTCTTTTAATGACTTTATGGTTTTTCATTAAATCCATGCAGAATTGATTTTTAGGTAGAGTGAGGATGGTATCATACATTATTCTATATAAAAAGAAAATTGCTCTTTTTTAAGGAAATTATTCTAATGCAGTTTTTAATCATTTCTCCTTTCCACACTGACTTGAAAAAGCTATCTCTATCAAATAATAAAACTTTTTTGTGCTTGGATCTAGGTCTAGGTCTTCTATCTGTTGATTTTTTTCCATCTATTCTTGCACCAATACCACTCTATTAGTCACTATAATTATAAAGTAAATTTTGATAAAGAGGTCTTTCCTTTTTGTCTTTACCTTTGAGAACTGCCTTGGCTATTCATGCCCATTTACTATTTTATTTTACAAATGATGTTTTAAGTCACACAAAACATTTCTTGAAATTATGATTGTAATTTTATCGCATTTAAATATTAAGTTGAAAGAACTACATATTTATGATACTGAGTTTTCCCATCAGAAGAATGATTATTTCTCTATTAATTTAGATCTCCTTTTATGTTCTTCATGAGTTTTATATTTCTTTCTACAATAGTTCTGCACATCTTTCATTATAGTATTTCAAAGGAACTTTTATAATATTTGTTGTTACTACAGATATGATTTTTCTGTTATATTTTCTTATTAGTCATTCCTGGGAAAGAGGAATATTCTTTATATATACGCAGATTAAAATCTAGCAACTGAACTGTGCTTTGTATGTGGATAGCTTTTTTACTGGATTTTTATGTTATCAATCTTATTTTAAAACAATTTTTAAAAAAATAATCACCTTTTCTCCTTTCCAGCTCTAAGACATCTTCCTTACTTCTTTGTTGTTGTCCTATGTTATTGCTTAGGACCAAGAGTAAAAGGCTTAATACTTGTTCATGTCTCACATGTTTATTGGAAATCTACCATGTAACAGACACTATTTAGGTGCTTGAAACACACAGTACACAAAATGAAAAAGCATTACTTCCCTCATGTACCTCACATTCTAACAGAAGACAAAGTAAACACAAATAAATAAGTAAACAAAAATATGACATCATAGAGTAAAAAATATTCTTTTCCTCACCCATCACAGGGTTCATGGCTAAGACCCTTATAACAAAGACAGATTAACAAGATAAAAGCATACAAATTTATGTAATATAACTTTTATGTGACACAGATGAGAGTCTTCAGAAATGAAGACACAAGGGAGCAAGGTATGAATGGAGGACAAACAGGTGTAATTTGCTGGTAATAAATTTGAGGAAGCTTAGCAAAACCTGTTTGTTCAAACTTTTATCTATGTCCTTGGCTGACATTCCTGAAATGACTTACTTCAGTGGAAGTTCAGTTAGGTTTTATGGCTTGTCTTAGGGGAGTAGGAATGTGGGTGATTCTTTTTAATTTTGGTGACTTGTTTCTGCAGTTTCCTTAATTTCCTTCAGCTTAAAATACTCCATATGTCAAGTTGCCTTATTTTGGATAGTAGGTCTTAAACCTCATCATTACGTCTAATAATCATAAATACTAAGAGAAAAACATAAAGAAGGACTAGTAGGCTTAGGTTGCAGAAGGCATGAGTTGTAATTTTAGATGGAATTATCAAGGTAGGGCTTCATGAGGTGACACTTAAGGAAAGACTTGAAGAAGTTAAGTGAGTTTGCCTTGCAGATATCAGGAGAAGAGCATTTCAGAAAGAGGGAAATTCTCAGACGAAATTCAGAGCAGCGGTGAAGGTGAGAAATAAAGAAGTGACTGAATTTTGGGTTTTCTGTTGAATTAGTTATGTGTTTTGAGCAAAAGCAAGCTATCAAGAAGAATTCTAAAGTTTATCTGCCCAAGCAACTCGACAAATAAATCTCTCAACTGGGCAGAAGAAAACCAAGGGTAAACTGGTTACAAAGAGAAGATCTTACTTTAGGTATGAGAAGCTTAAGATGTCAACTATACACCCAAGTAGAGATGTTACACTGGTATTTTAATATTCATTTTGGCATTTATAAGAAAAATCTGACTAGAGATATGAATTTGAGAGTCACTGACAAATAGACTGTAATAGTCATATAACTAGATGAAATTATTAATTCTGAGGACTGAGTCCTGGGATACCTGAAAATTAAGAGATTGTAGAGAAGATGAAGAACCAATGAAGGTGAGAAAGAAAGAACAGCCAGTTAGGAGGAAAAATCAAGAGATTGTGGCATCCTAAAAGCCAAATGAAGAATATGTAACAAGGAGGCAAGAGTGATTAATGGTATCAAATGCTGTGGACAGGTCAAGGACAATTAATCTAAGAATGACCCATTGAATGTAATAATATAGATGTCATCTATGACTTTGAGAGGATCATTTTAAACAGAATGATGAGGACAAAACTGTAAAGATTTGATGAAATAATGAGGAGACAAATATGCACAATGAATATAGATAATTCTTTAGAGTTTTGCTGCAAAGGAGATTTTTTTAAAACCTAAGGCTGTAGCTATTAGGGGAGAGGTAGAGAGACAGAGAGAGGGAGAGAGAGAGAGAGAGAGAGAGAGAGAGAGGTTTGTATGCTGATGTAAAAATCAAAAAAGAGCAGAAAAAAAAAATAATGATATAGGAGACAAAGAGAATTGTAGTAGTAATGTCCTGAAGTAAATGAGAAAGAATGAGATTCAGTATACAGTTGGAGAGATTGGTTTAGATATGGCTAATAAGAAATTTCTAATCAAGTCATGGAAATTTCCTTCTATTCTACTCTGCTAAGAGCTTGTTTTTAATCATAACTGAGCGTTAAATTACATCATATTGTTCTCTGACATCTATTTAGATTATCATAGTATTTTTCTGTTTTATTAATATGGTAAATTACTAGCTTATCTCATGGTGAACATCTTTGCATATGTGGGATAGATACTACTTAGTCTTGATGGATTTTTAATGTACTATTATTTTTAATATTTTAAAAGTATTGCTTCTATATTTATACATTAAATTAGCTTATATTTTTATGGTCATTGTCCAGTTTGGGTCAATATTTTACTACTGCTTACAAGTAGTTGAATAGTTTTTGCCTTAATCAAAAAATCTATAAAGCAGTGTGTATAAAACAGAAATTACCTCTTTGTTGAGGATTTGGTGAAACTTGTAAAACTATCCAGAACTACTAATGATGTTCTAGGGAGAAGATTCTAGAAAAATGATTTAATTCCTTCACGATTATTGGTAAATTTAGATTTTGTATGTCTTTTGGAGTCAATTTTATTATATATATATAATATATATATTACAATATATAATGAAATAATATAATATATGTGTCTATATTTTTTAAGTGGTGGTAGCAAAGTTGTTCATAGTATTAACTCTACCTGAAGTTATGCCATCTTTTTCTATTGTCATTGTCTTAGAAAATGTATATTTGCATGTGTTTTATATATTAATCTTATCAACATTTATGTTTTACTTACACAGACATATACAGGAAGAGTTAGTTCATAGATGACTTCTCTAATTCCAAGCTAACATATGTGTTTGAGTTAAACTCTAATTAGATCTTTGAAGACTTAATCAATGAAGATATATTATTAGGTTTAGGAGTAAATTTAACTTTCTATAACAAATATCAAATGAGTAAATACAATTTCCCAAAGCCACCAACAACAAACAAAGTAATCACAGCCTTGAAACCAAGTTATATTCCAGGGCATAAGTATGAATCATTTTGTTTAGAGTCTCTTAGAATAATTAATTTTAAATAAATTAACCAAGAAAGCATTTTGTGACAAAATATAGGTTTACAAAATAGCTACACTTTATTAAAAAAAACTATACCACTTGGATAAAAAGCATTTCTATTTACAAAATTTCTACTTGAAATTTCTCACTACTTACCACTGAAACCAGTAGCCTATAATTTCTTCCAATTATTACCAATTCTGATTCAAAGTATTTAAGCCTTGTAATTTTTTTCAGTAGTCCCCCTTTATCTGTGGTTTTGCTTTCTGGGGAAATAGACAATTCATAAGTTATAAATTGCACACTGTTCTGAGTAGCTGATGAAATATGACATCTGGTTCTGCCCCACTTGGAATGTGAATTATCCTTTTGTCTGGCTCCTCAGTGCAGCATATGCCACCAACCTTTCCCCCCTCTCACATCCATCCTTAGTTGCTTAGTAGCCGTCTTGGTTATCTGATCTACTTTTCCGGTACCATAACCCTTGTGTTGAAGTCACCCTTATTTTACTTAATCATGGCTCCAAAACACAAGATTAGTGATGCTGGCATTATTATAATGGTCTATTTTATTATTAGTTATTATTGTTAATCTTTTTCTATGCCTAATTTATAAATTAACCATAGATATACATGTATAGGAAAAAACACAGTATATATAGAGTTTCAGGCTACTAGCTGAGGTTTAGGCATCTACTGGGAGTCATGGAATGTAACCCCTGTAGATAAGGGGGGATTACTATATTTCCACTTCCTTCTCCTTTTTTAATTTATATATTTTTAAGTTTTCTAGCCTGCTTTTATAATTTCAGAATCAGCTCTTGCCTTGTTAAAAATCTCTACAGGTTCATTTAGTATTTTTTCTGTCAATTATTTTTGCTTTTTAAAATTTTCTTCATCCATTTGTGCTTTATTTTTCATGGTCTAAATTTGTGATTGAATTAATCACTCCTTAATGAATAACTCAAGTTTCAGATTTTCTTGTTTTTAGACTTGTGCATTTAAAGTTATAAAATTGCCTCCAACTACTACTTTACCTGCAACCTGCAATTTGATTATATAACTTTCTTTGTTATTCATGTCAAGATATTTTATAAGCATATTGTGATTTCTCCTTTAATCCATGAATGTCTTAGAAGTATGTTTTTAAGGTGTTAAATACATTAGGAGATGTTAAAACTTAATTTTTGTTGATAATTTTGCATTGTGGTCAAAGAACTCAGTCTGCATGACATCTTTTTCTTTAGGAATTGTGATAAACATACAAACATGCTTATAAATCTTCATGATAATGGTGGCTTGTAATAACATAAATCCAGCTCTAAAACATGATCTATTTGCTTGTGTCTCCTACCTAGGTCTTTTCTTGCCAAGGGTCTTTCTTTGGGTTGCAGAGAGAGACAAAGAAGGAGAACAGGAGGCCCACTGAGGAAACTCAGGAGTGTGGAGGGTAGGTCACAGATTCCAGACTTCTTCCTGATCAATCACTGTAGATCAGGCCAATAGAATGGGTGACAACAAACATGGAGAATCTTGGAATTGCTGTGTATGTCCTAGGCATCCCTGCTAGACACAGGACTCGGTGTTGTCCCCATGGATATTTCAGCCATGCTGACAACTGCTATTAGGTGACTCTAAAATGAAGCTGGGACAGAGATGAACTTGGATTGTGCAACTAGAACCCGGGTCTCCCAGTAAGTCCTGTATTATCAGTTCCTTTCTTCTGGTATCTCCCTGCAACAATAGACATTCACTATATATATCTAGACCTTTCTTATTGTCTGTGCACTAACTCATATTCTCATTTTCCATTTTAAACAAATTAGCTTCCATAACCTATAACTGCAATCTCTATAGTACATACTCCTTAAATTCCCTTCCTTTCCTTTTTTTCCCCCTTATATTTACTTGGACAAATTCCAGCCCTGGTATAATCCAGAATAATACATTTTCTATACCTTCTTGTGAACAGTAAAAAGCCACCAGAGAAATGGATACAACGTGCTAACTTCCCTTTATAAAACACTTGCAGAAAAACTTGATGGCATTAGATTTCCCAATGGTTTTATGGAAATTACCTCAAAAGCACAATTACAAAATGAAAAAAGAAATAAGACTCATTAAAAAACAGCAACAGCAACAACAATAAAACTTCTATGAACCAAAGGACATTATCAAATGAGTCAAAAGTCAACCAACAGAATGAGAGATAATACTTATGACCTTAGGGAACCCTCAGTATTACCCAGACAGACATCTTTCTCTATTTCTCTAATTGTTTTTTTTTTTATTGGTACATGAAATGTACCATTTTAACCTTTGTAAGTATAAAGTTCAGTGGCATTAAGTATATTTACATTGTTGGGTGACCATCATTATCATTCATCTCCAAAATATTTTCATTATTCCATACTTAAATTCTGTACTAATTAAATGATAACTCCTCAATTTTCCCACCCACTAGCCCCTGGAGACTACCATTCTAATTTCTGTCTCTATGAATTTGACAATTCTAAGTGTCTCAAATGAGTGGAAACATATAACATTTGCCCTTTGTGACTGGCTTATTTCTCTTAGCATGCCTTTAAGGCTCATCCATATTTTAACATTTGTCAGATTTTCCCCCCTTTTTAAAACTAAGTAATAACCCATTGTATTTGTATACTGCATTTAGTTTATCCATTCATTTCTGGATGAAGATTTCAGTTGTTTTTGTCTTTTGGTTATTGTGAATATTCTGTTGTAAGCATGAGCGTACAGTTAGCTGTTTGAGCCTCTACTTTCAATTCTTTTGAGTATATACTAGATGTGGAATTGGGGGACCAGATAGCAATTCTATGTTAAATTTTTGATGACCCTCCATACTGTTTTCCATAGTATCTGCACTATTTTATATTCACACCAATAATGCACAATGGTTCCAATTTCTCCATATCCTTACCAGCACTTATTATTTTCAGTTTAGTTTAGATTTGTGTTCTTTTGTTTTAATAATAGCTATCCTATGTGTGTGTGTAATGGTATTTCTTCGTGGTTTGATTCGAATTTCCGAATGATTAATGATGTTGAGCATCTTCTTGTGTTTATTGAAGTCTGTATGTTTTCTTTGAGAAGAAATATCTATTCAAGTCTTCTGCCCATCTTTTAATCAGGTTGTTGTTTTCTTGTTTGTTTTTGAGTTGTAGGAGTTACTTTATATATTCTGGATATTAATCCCTTACTAGATATATGTCTTGCAAATATTTTCTCTCATTCTGTTGGTTGACTTTTCACTCAATTGGTAGTTTCTTTTCGTTCAAAGACGTTTTATGGGTTTTGTTACTGTTTTTTAATGAGTTTTATTTCTTTTTTCATTTATGAATTGTGCTTTTGAGGTAATTTTCATGAAACCATTGGGAAATCTAATGCCACCAAGTTTTCCTGCGAGTGCTTTATAGTTTAAGTCATATGTTTAGGTCTTTAATCCATTTTCAGTTCTTTTTTAAACTCAGTACAATCAACTTTATTCTTCTACATGTGAATATCCAGTTTTCCTCTCACCATTTGTTGAGAAGATTTCCTTTTCCCCAATTAATTGTCTTGGCATACTTGTGGAAAATCATTTGACCATATATGTAAGGGTTTATTTTGGAGCTATCTGTTGGTTCTATTGATCTATATGTCTGTCTTTTGGGCAGTACCACACAGTTTTCATTACTGTGGATTTATAGTCAATTTTAAAATCAGAAAGTGTGACAGTTCCAAATTTGTTTTTTTGTCAAGTTTTTTTTTTCTTTAGTCAGTCAGAATTCTTTGAAATTATATCTAAATTTTAGGATGACATTTTCTATTTCTGTAAAAAAATGACTTTGGGATTTTGATAGAGATTGTATCAAATTTGTAGATCACTTTGGTTAGTATCAACAACAATATTAAGTCTTTCAGTTCACAAATACAAGATACCTTTTCATTTATTGGTGTCCTCTAATTTCTTTTAGCAATGTTTACAGTTTTCAACATGTAAGTCTTTACCTCTTTGGATAAGTGTATTCCTACGTATTTTATTCTTTTTGAAGCTGTTGCAAATGGAATTGACTTCTTAATTTATTTTTTGGACTGCTAATTGTTACTGTAGATAAATGCAACTGATGTTTGCTCATGGATTTTATATCCTGAAACTTTGCTGACTGTTTTTATTAGCTCTAACAGGTGTGTGCAGTCTTTAGGGTTTTCTACATATTAGATCAGATCTTCTGCTAATAGAGATAATTTTACTTCTTTCCAATGTGGATGCCTTTTTATTCTTCATGCTTCATTGCTCTGACTAGAACTTCTAGTATTATTTTGAATAGAAGTAGTAAAAATGGACATTCTTGTCTTGTATCTGGTCTGAGAACAAACACTTTCAGTCTTTCGCCAATAAGTATGATGCTAGCTGTGGGTAATTCATGCAGTGTTGTTTTTTTTTTTTTTCCTTTTCTCAGTTTGTTGTTGAGTAGTTTAATCATGAAAAAGTATTACATTTTTAAAATGCTTTTTTCTGCAGTAATTCAGATAGTGTTTTTTCCTTCATTCTGTTAATGTGTTATATGTAATTGATTGTTTTTGCATATTGAATCAAATATATAGTCTTATATAAAATATAGCATATTTTCTTTACATAGGTAATATTTATATTTTTCTCTATAAGAAATATATTTCATATATACTATATATTTTCTTGTATTCTGAGAAAATTCCTACTTGGTCATATCATATAATCTTCTAAATAAATTCTATTGCATTTTGCTTGTTGGTGTTTTCTTGAAAACATTTACATCAGTATTCATAATAGATATTAGTTGATAGTTTACTTGTAGTATCTTTGCTTGTCTTCAACAAGGATAATGCTGGCCTCATAGAATGATTAAGAATGATTCCCTCCTCTTCAATATTTTTAAAAAGTTTGATAAATATTGCTATTATTTACTCTTTAAAAGTTTGCTAATTCAATGAAATCATTAAATACAAGGCTTTTCTTTGTTTAAAAGTTGTTAATTACTGGTTCAATCTTCTTACTAGTCACATAATTTTTCTCTGATTTTCTGTTTCTTTAGGATTAATTCTTGGTAGTTTGTGTTTCTTAAATTTTAAACTTAATTTGGGTTATCCAGTCAGTTGGTAGACACATTCACAATACTAGTTTATAATCTCTTTTTAAAAATTTCTCAGCTGGGCTTGGTGGCTCAGCCTGTAATCCCACGCCTTTGGGAGGCTGAAGTGAGTGGATTGCCTGAGCCCGTGGGTTCGAGACCTGCCTGGGCAGTGAGATCTCATCTCTACAATAAATAATAAAAAAAAATCAGCCAGGCATGGTAGTGCATGCCTGTAATTCCGGCTACTTGGAAGGCTGAGGCAGAAGGATCACTGGAGCCCAGCAGGTCAAGGCTGCAGTGGCTGGGAGCAGCCACTGCTCTCCAGTCTGGGCAACAGAGTGAGACTCCAACTCAAAAAAAAAAAAAAATTTCCCTAAAATCTGTAGTATTATGCCTATTTCTATTTCTTTTTACCCCCCTTTTTATTTATAAGTTTCATTATGTAAGCTGTCTTTCCTTTTTTCCTAATCATTTTTCCTAAAGGTTTGTCCATTTTTGGTGATCTTCTCACAAAACCAATTCTTGGTTTAATTGATTTTTCTCTATTTTTAAATTTGTTTTGTTACTTCTGTGATCTTGATTATTTCTTCCCATCTGCTAGGTTTGTGTTTCACTTGTTCTGCTTTTTATTTTTCTTTTTTTTGAGTTGGAATCTCACTCTGTCACCCAGACTGGAGTGCAGTGGCCACTCTCAGCCACCGCAGCCTCGACCTGCTGGGCTCTGGCGATCCTTCCGCCTCAGCCTTCCGAGTTGCCGGAATTACAGGTGCGTACTGCCACGCCCAGCTGATTTTTTGATTTATTGTAGAGATGAGGTCTCACTGCCCAGGTGGGTCTCGAACCCGTGGGCTCAGACAGTCCACTCACCTCAGCCTCCCAAAGGCGCGGGATTATAGGCTGAGCCACTGAGCCCAGTTTATTCTGCTTTTTCTAATTCCTTGAGATTCAAAGTTAACTTGTTGTCGCCCCCAAACTCACAAAGACATGTACACGAAATAGCATGATGCTATACAACTCCTGGGTCAATGATGAAATCAAAACAGAGATTAAAAGATACCTGGAAACAAATGAAAATGAAAAAACATCTTACCAAAAATTTCTGGGATGCCATGAAAACTGTAGTAAGAGGGGAATTGATATCTCTACAAATGCATATGAAGAAAATGGAAGGATCACAAATTAACAGCCTAACAAATCACCTTAGGAAGCTAAAAAAGCAAGACCACCAAACTATAACTTCAGCAGAAGAATCCAGATCACCAAAATAAAAGCCCAAATACAGAATAGAAGACAAAAAGATGATACAAAAAAATCAATGAAACAAAAAGCTGGTTCTTTGAAAGGATAAACAAGATCAATGGCCTCCTAGCTAGACTGACCAAGAAAAAAAGAGAAAAAGCCCAAATAAATACAATAAGAAAAACAAAAGATGAAGTCACATCTGACCCTGAAGAAATACAAAAGATCATTAGAAACTACTATACACACTTGTATGGAAACAAACTTGAAAACCTTAAGGAAATGGAAGACTTTCTGACATCACACAACCTGCCCAGGTTGAAACAAGAAGAAACTGAGACCCTAAATAGACTAATAACAATCAAGGAAATTGACTATTTAATAAGAAACTACCTACAAAAATAAGCCCTGGACCAGATGGCTTTCCAGCAGAATTCTAGAAGACATTTAAGGAGGAGTTGATATCAATCCTACTGAAAGTATTCCAGGCAGTTGAGAAAGATGCAACCCTCCCCAAATCATTTTATGAAGCTAACATCACATTGATACTCAAGCCAGGTAAAGACCCAACAAAGATAGAGAACTACAGGCCAATATCTTTGATGAACATAGATGCCAAAATTCTCAACAGGATCCTAGTAAACCAGATTCAACAATACATCTCAAAAATCATTGATCATGACCAAGTAGGCTTCATCCCTGGGACGCAAGGCTGGTTCAACATTTGCAAGACAATAAACGTAATTAAATACATCAACAGATGTCAGAACAAAAACCACATGATTATATCATTAGATGCAGAAAAAGTTTTTGATAAAATCCAGAACCCCTTCTTGATAAAAACCCTCAAACATCTAGGCATACATGGAACATACCTCAAAATAGTAAAATATATTTCTACAAGAAACCCACAGCTAGCATACTCCTAAACGGACAAAAATTGGAACCATTTCCCCTGAAACCAGAAACAAGACAAGGATGCCCACTCTCTCCCCTCCTGCTCAATATAGTATTGGAAGTCCTGGCTACTGCAATCAGAAAAGAGAAGGTGATCAGGGGTATCCAAATAGGAAAAGAGGAAATCAAGTTATCTCTCTTTGCAGACGACATGATTGTGTACCTTGAAAACCCAAGAGAATCTGTCAAAAGCCTCCTTGCACTGATAAAGGACTTTGGCAAAGTCTCAGGGTATAAAATAAATGTGCAAAAGACAATTGCAGTTCTTTACACCAATAATAAACAAACAGCAACCCAAATAAAAAGCACAATCCCATTCACAATAGCCACAAAAAAAGAAATACCTTGACATCTTCCTAACCAGAGACGTGAAAGACCTTTACAGTGAAAACTACAAAACACTGCTCAAAGAAATCAAAGACGACACAAACAAGTGGAAAAATATCCCATGCTCATGGACTGGAAGAATCAACATTGTGAAGATGTCCATCTTAGCTAAGGCAATCTACAGATTTAGTGCAGTACCCATCAAATTATCAGCAACATTCTTCTCAGAGCTAGAAAAAACAATACAGGAATTCATGTGGAAACACAAATGACCAAGAATAGCCAGAACAATCCTCAGCAAAAAAAGAAAAGAAAAAAAAGAAAAAAAAAGCAGGAGGTATCACATTACCAGACTTCAAACTTTACTATAAAGCTACAATCATCAAAACAGCTTAGTATTGGTACAGGAACAGGCATACAGACCAAAGGAATAGAATTGAGATTCCAGACGCAAAACCTCAATTTCTCAACCAACTCATCTTCGACAAATCCTCCACCACCTACCACTGGGGAGAAGAGAACCTATTCAGTAAATGGTGCTGGGAAAACTGGCTGACCACATGCAGAAAATTCAAACAAGACCCCTATCTATCCCCATACACAAAAATTAACTCTAAATGGATCAGAGACCTAAATGTAAAACCTCAAACCATAAGAATCTTAGAAAATGCAGGACACACTCTTGTGGAAATTGGAACCGGCATCCAATTCCTGAACAAAACCTGAAATGCACGGGCCACAAGAGATAAGATAGGCAAGTGGGACCTCATTAAACTGACAAGCTTCTGCAAAGCTGAAGAAACCATCAAGAGAGCAGGTAGACAGCCCACAGACTATGAAAAAGTATTTGCCAACTCCATGTCTGACAAAGGCCTAATATCTTGGATCTACAAGGAACTCAAATGTGCTGAAAAGAAAAAAACAAACAACCCCATTACAAAGTGGGCAAAAGATATGAACAGACACTTCTCAAAAAAAGACATACGAGTGGCCAACAGACACAAGAAGAAATGTTCAACCTCACTAATAATCAAGGAGATGCAAATTAAAACTACACTGAGATGCCACCTAACTCCAGTCAGAATGGCCATTATCAATAACTCAAAAAATAACAGATGCTGGAGAGGATGTGGTGAAAAGGGAACACTTCTACACTGTTGGTGGGAGTGTAAACTAGTGCAACCTCTGTGGAAAGCAGTGTGGTGATTCCTAAAAGCTCTAAGTATCGACCTCCCATATGACCCCGCAATCCCCCTACTGGGAATATACCCCGAAGAACTCAAATCACTCTATAAAAAGGATACCTGCACACGTATGTTTATCACAGCATTGTTCATAATAGCAAGAACCTGGAACCAACCATGCTATCCATCAAACGAGGACTGGATTAAAAAAATGTGGTACATATACATGATGGAATACTATGCAGCCATAAAAAAGAACAAAACCATGAATTTTGCAGCAACCTGTATGGAATTAGAGTTTATAATACTGAGTGATCTCTCACAGGAACAAAGATCTGAGTATCACATGTTCTCACTCCTACGTGAACCTTGAACATCTATCGTAATACTATAAGAAAAGGATTGCCAGTGGTGGGAAACTATGGGGGGGGCAGGGAGGGGAAGGGTGGTGGATTAATGGAAGTCAATATCTGTCTGGGGACGGGGGGACACCCCTTATCAACAAGGGTGCCTGAACGATGCATATCCTAACCCTTAACTGTATCCCACAATTTTGTAATAAAAAACCATAAAAAAACAAAGTTAACTTGTTGATTTGAGACTTTCTTCTATTTTAATGTAAGCAATTATAGCTACAAATATCTCCTATATTAGCACTGCTTTCTTTTTTGCATTCTGTAAACTTTAAAGGTGTTTTTAATTTCAATTCTTCCAAAATATTTTCTATTTTTTATTTTGTTATTTCTCCTTTGGCCCTTTTATTTTTTAAGTGTGTTGTTTAATTTCCACATATTTATGATTTGTGTTTTCCTTCTGCAGTTGATTTTACAATTTCATTTCATTGTGACCCGTAACGATTCATTGTATAATTTCAGTATTTTTCAATTTACTAAGGTTTATTTTGTGGTCTAACATATGCTCTATCCTGGAGATATAACATTTGCACTTGAAAAAAAATGTGTGTTCTATTGTGGTTGGACAGAATGCTTTGTATATGTCTGTTAGGTCCAATTGATCTATAATATTGTTCAAGTCTTATATTTCCTTATTGTTCTTCTCTCTGGTTGTTTTATACATTATTGAAAGTGAGGTATTTGAGTCTCCTAATATTCTAAATCTATCTATTTCTTCAATTCTATCATTCTTTCATGGTTATTGGAGATCTGATATTTAGTGCATGTATGTTTATAATTGTTATGTCTTCTTGGTGTTAATTCTTTTGTGATTCTTAATGTCTTTCTTTGTCTCTTATAAAAGTTATTTAATTAAAGTCTATTTTGTCAGCTATTAGTATAGTCACCCCTTCTCTCTTTTAGTTACCCTTTCCATAGGTTATCTTTTTCATCTTTTCACTTTCAACTTAAATCCTTAGATCCAAACTGAGTCTCTAGTAGACAGCAATTTGTTGGATTCTTTTTTTAAATTTTTTTCATTCTGCCAGTCCATGTCCTTTGATTTAAGCGTTTGACACACTTAATTTAAACCAATTTTCTTATAAGGAAGGTCTTACTACTGCAATTTTTTTACTACTGCAATTTTATTATTTTTTTTTAAAAAGTCCTATATTTAATGGTTTCCCTTTCTTCATTACTGTCCTCTTTTGGGTTTATTTAATATTTTGTAGTGGTATGCTTTGATTGCTTCTACATGTAATCTCTTTCCCCAGGTATCCATAGGTTTGCATTCTCCTGAGGCTTTAATTGGTGTGCCAGCCTCAGCCTTCTGCAGATTTTCCCAACCTGATTTGAACTACCACACTACTCCTTATCTGTGCTCTTTGTCAGGCAACACAGAGGTCAAATCCTTAGGCAGCCCACAGAGAGTTTAAAGCATTGTGAATGAAATTCACTCTAGCTGGGCTCAGTGGCTCAGCCTGTAATCCCGTGCCTTGGGAGGCTGAGGTGAGTGGATTGCCTAAGCCCGCGGGTTTGAGACCCACCTGGGCAACCTGGCGAGACCTCATCTCTACAATAAATAAAAAATCAGCTGGGTGTGGTAGCACGCACCTGTAGTTCTGGCTACTTGGAAGGCTGAGGCGGCAGGATCGCCGGCGCCCAGCAGGTCGAGGCTGCGGTGGCCAGGAGCGGCCACTGCATACCAGTCTGGGTGACAGAGTGAGACTCCAACTCAAAAAAAAAAAAATTCACTCTACTCCCTCCATCTGAGGAAGGGAACCAGGAGTTGGGCCACTTGCAACTCCATTGTGCCAGGAAGACTGGGAAAGGGAAAGAAAAATTCCATAAAATTACCTACTAATCTAAATGTAGGTTATTTCTAATTGAATATTTACTTGATTTCTTTAGATATTAGGCAACTTTCCAGAGCTCTTATAAAGTTATTTTAGTCTGTTTCTAATTGTGTTTTCCATGGGGAATGAGGGCTTGGACCTTCCTAGTCTCCCATCTTGCTGATGATCCCTTTAATTGATTTGCTCTCTTATTCTTATAGAAAACTATTTTACACATCTTCTTTCTTGAAATTTTCAACACACTCTTCCATGCCCCTCACTCGTATAACAAACAGTTCATAGACTAGCACAAGTTTGAGGATCACATTTTTGAGTAGAAATGCTCTGAAATGCCTGAGTATCACACACACACACACACACACACACACACACACACACACACACACAAACACACACAATATATGTATGCATATATGTAAATATTTGTCTATATATTTGTATGTATAAGTGTACATATACTTTATATTGTACATAATTTATTTGTCACTATATTTGTATGTATATGCTTATGTACACACATACACCACCCATAGAATAAATATAAGAAGTAGAAAAAAAATCACAGATTCAAAAAGCATGGCATATTAATAAAGATTTTAGGTACTTTGTCATCTATGATATGCTACCTGTTATGATCTAATGTTTACGTCTTTCCACCATTCATATGTTGAAATCATAATTCCCAAGGTGATGGAATTAGAAAGTGGGACCTTCGGGAG
Organism: Cephalopachus bancanus; assembly: GCA_027257055.1. Lineage (NCBI taxonomy): Eukaryota > Metazoa > Chordata > Mammalia > Primates > Tarsiidae > Cephalopachus > Cephalopachus bancanus. Next base: position 1,823,999 of record JAPVLO010000291.1, on the reverse strand, counting down.
ATGATTAGATCATGATAGTGGAGGCTTCATAAATGGAATTAGTACCCTTATAAAAGAGACCACTGAGAGACCCTCTTCCCTTCCACCATGTTAGGACACAGCAAGAACACTGACATCTATGAATCTGGAAACAGGCTCTCATCAGGCATCAAATCCATTGGTGCATTGACTTTCTACTTTCTAGCTTTCAGAACTATGAGAAATAAATTTCTGCTGTTTATAAACTAACCAGTATATGATATTTTGTTATAGCAGCCTGAATATACTAAGGCACCGTGACACTGTAAAGTACAACTTGGTGCATTTTGTACCCTATTCCACTAAACAAGAGAGATAACAGTTGGTTGTCCCCTTTGGATTTTGGAGGCAAAATATACTTCATTTGAGAATACTTCTTCAGAATATTTATTGAGCTATTCACCTGCTGCCAGAGAGGGTTTTTTTAAAAGTAGGTTCCTAGTGCATAGCATGCTGTTTTCATATAATCCAGATGGTACAAGGCCTGTGGTGGATAAGAATGTGTAAAATTTTGGGCAAACTCCAATAGAAATCATAGAATAGACATCAAAGTTTCTGGAGGAAAAAAACCATGACTTCTTTATCAGATATACTTTCCATTAGAAAAACAGCTTATAGTGAGATACTAGACCCCGTAGATTGAACGCCAGATTACAGAAAGCCAAATGACTGTAGCCTTCAATGGCAGAGGAGCAAGAGTACAAACCCAAACACAGAGGCACATTTCAAACTTTTCTTGAGTAATATTTGCTAATGTCCCATTAGTCAAGAAAGTCACACATCTAAAGTCAAAGGAGTATAGTCTACCCACTTTGAATGCCAAGCAAGTCACATAACAAAGTTTCACATCAATAGAATTAGGAAATAAACTACTCTCATGGAGACAGAGTGCAAGAATAAATATTTTTAACTATAATATAATACATTGCAACTATCAATTATAAGGTTAGGCAGACTGAGCAGAAATCCATCATGGAATAGAGCTGGTACGTTTGGGACCAAGCTCAAACAGACCCAGAAAGCACAAATGTGTTACATGAGCAGATGTTATTTACATTTTATATCCTACCTCTGTTCCCTCAAACCACACTTATAACCTCATCATGGTTAGAAGATTCCTATGACCTATTGACAGATGGGGGGATTGACCTAATTCTCAGATGTATCAGCATGAAATGTAGGCTCTAATAGGAAATGAACCCCAGTCCTCTGGTCTCAAAGGCATGATGAACAGTAGCAGAAGGATATACTCCTACAGTAGAGCTAGTCACTCTTCTTGCCTACAGGAAGAGGCAGCCAGAAGAAAAGATATAGACTGACACCTGAACAAATGGCTTGGCTTAGTAGTCAGAGACTTGAAAGATATAAGACTAGAAGATAATAAATAAGAAGATTTGGAAAAGAAATACGTGAATGGACCACTAGGAGTGGGTATGGTATAGGGATCTTTTGTTTCATATCAATGCCCGGTAGAGAGCATTCACTGTAGAAGAGTTGCTGAGCAGTCAAGTGAAGAGGATAGTTTCTTCATTGGATATCAGCTAGCCGCTTTCCTCATCCTCTGTGATGCATGCCTGATGGGTCATGGTGGCACAGGTGGAGACTATGAATGGCTCCAACAATATAAGTTTGTCTTCACTAAGGTCTATCTAGCTAATGCCTCTGACAGCAAGAGATGATAGGTACCACATCACGAGGTACCTATCAGCCATTTAGCAAAGATTGAATCCATTGTACTTCTCCATTTTGGAAGATCTTAAATTCACCTTTATTAAAATATATATAAATTTGTATATGTGCCTCTATAATCACCACCATCCAGGGCTTACAGAACATGTCATCCAGAGACATAGTAGCATACAATAGTACTTGACATCAAAGGACACATTTAACAGCATAGAAAATCTGACAGTGGCTTCATAACCATGAGGTTCACGAGTCTTATCTGTCCTATCACCCAAAAGCAGCCAGCATGAAATAACAGCAATAGTGAGCCCTAGCTCTGCTAGGGTACCAGCAGTATTTCTGCTGTCCTCCAGAATTTGGTATGTGTTAAATCAACCACCAATATACAGGGTTTTGTATTTCCAATAACTATAATACATGGACACAAAAAGAAAGAGTTGGAAATAGGAGTAGCTCCTCTTACAACCGCACCTGCGGCTCAGTTACAGAATTCCTCTTTTCTTTCTATTCAAACTTGAGCCGTGCTGAGGTAGAAGTCCTAGTTCACAGTGTGCGGAGAATTGGAGAATTTTACCAAGGGATACATTAAGTGGTTCACTGAACAAGGTGCAACTGTCACCTTGTTAATTTCAGTTTCTTATGTGAATGAATAAATAGGGAAAAAGAGTTAATGTAGGGTTAATTGGTTTTGTTTACATGAGAAGCTAGAATTGCTACTACATAATAAGGATAAATGAGTATGGTTACTTCATTGGAGTATCTCTTTGACTACCATGCTCAATAACTATCAGTGAGCAATTATAGCAGACATACCCCAACACGTGTAGGGAGGCTAATGGTTTAGATTCTTGGGGGATTAGCATCTGGATCACCGTCCCAGATACTCAAGCCTGGCCAGCCTAATAGCTGTCCAAGAGTTAGGGAAATCTAGAATTGCTAGAAGAGAAGTGAGATGATGAATGTCAACAGTAGGCTTGGGACCAGCTGGAGCAGTGGCTAGTCTACTTCATGTCATATAACTTGCTTGCTTGAGTGCTCTAGGAGTTCATGACTGGTGAAAATCTCAAAAGGAGTCTCTTAAGTGTTTGAGCATGTTCCTCCACTCCTTATCCTTTGCAAAGGTGTTGTTTTCTTTCAACACATACATGCACAAACAATGGAGGTCCTGTATTGTGGAAATGAAGTTGAATATAATGGGTAGACACAATGCCTACCTGCATTACTTTCCTGCAGCTAACCCCTATTCCTTGACCAGTGCCAGACAGGTATTTTCTAGAGTTTATAGATCCTTCCAGGGCTTTTGAACTTAGATGAACTACCACATCCTATGCCATAGGCTCTCACATTCCAAGTGGTTATTAGGATGGTCACAAAATACAACTCAGGAGTATAGGAGAATTTATGCTCTTTAGCAAACTTTAACCAATAGAAAACAGGAGATAGAATGGAGTTCAGGAAAGACATGCCCTTCATTCCTCTCTGTCATGGACTATTCTAAGGCATATGTTTTGGGTACACATCACCTAAAGAAGACCCAAGTGTTGGGCAGCAGCAAATGCTGACAGACCTGCTTTGTCCTTTCCTTCCTGGACTCAGTTTGAGTATGAAGCAGTAGCCAGTATGACAAAGCATCAGGTTGCTCTGCTTTCTAAATGTCTTATTGTTACACTTTATATTTTCCTTATCTTTGCTGTCCTGGGTCTGTACCACCCAAATGAAGTTATATTTTCTAGGATATCTTGGCTAAAAGATGAGCTTTCATCTGTACCCATGCATTCTAGCATCTCTCCTTTCCCAGTAAATAAATTGCCCCTATTTCTATTTGAGGGCATGTTTCCTTTCCCAGTAAAAACCAGCCCCCTTTGCCCACTTCAGGTCAAGTCTTTGTTTTGCAATTATTTCTACTCTTTCCTACATTGTAATTCCCCTCTCTACTGCATTATTCCCATCAGAGCACAGATGTGCTACAGTATTTCCCATCTTTAAAAATCTATCCCTTGTTCTCATCTCCTCCTTCAGCTATTACCCATTTCTTAGTCATCTTTTTTTTTTTTGACTCGGAGTCTCACTCCCTTGCCCAGACTGGAGTGCAGTGGCATACACACGGCCATTCCAGCGTTGACCTGCTGGGCTCAGGCGATCCTTCTGCCTCAGTCTTCCAAGTAGCTGGAACTATAGGTTTGCGCTACCATGCCCAGATAATTTTTTTAAAATTTATTATAGAAATAAGGTCTCACCAAGTTGCCCAGGCTGTTCTTGAACAGTGGGCTCAGACAATCCCCTCACTTTGGCCCCCCAGTGTGCTGGGATTATAGACTTGAGCCACCACGTCCGACCTCTTAGTCATCTCTTACAGAAAAATTTAAGTAACACTATTGTCTCGGTTTCTCTTCATCTATTAATGCCTTCACACATGCCAGGATTTTGTCCTCACTACTTCACTCATTAAAGTTGCACATATCAATGTCCTCCCTCTCACGACATCATTTCCCTCACAAACGTATCAGAAAATGTCAGTACTAAAATTATGACACCCTTTGGCAGCATTTGATGCAGTTGGTCACGGCCTCTTTGAAACACATTCTTCCTCTGGGTTCTGGGATGCCACCTCTCTTTCCTCTTTCTACCTTAAGGACAACTCCTCCTCACTCTTCCTTGTTTGACCAACCTCTTGTTCCTCACATTTGAATGTTGGATTTAAGATCTTTTAACCTCCCTATTTTCTTCCTAGATGATTTTTTTGTTGTTTTTGGATTTTGGCTTTAATCCATCTATATTCTGATGGCTGCCAAATTTTTTCTCCAGTCCCAGTCTCTCCCTAAGCTCTGTATGCACATATTCAGCCATCTACTCAATACCCTGATGTCCAAGAGAAATTTCAATTTACTCATACACTCATGTGCACACACACACAGGCATGTACACTCAAGCATGCATGCACACAGAGACACACAATCCTCTGTTCACTTTCAGTACAGAGCACTACCCTCCTTTCAGTGGCTCTCAAAGGAAACTTAGGAGGCATTGTTGATTACTTTTTATCTGTCACTCTGCTACCAATACATCAGCAAATCCTGTTAGCATTCTTAAAAAGAAACCCGAGATCTATATGTTTCTCATGATCTCCACTGATTATACCTAAGAGAAGCCACCAAAATATCTAGCCAGGATGACAGCAATCATTTTCTAACTGATCTTCCTCCCTCCCTCCCTCCCTCCCTCTTCCTCTCTTTCCTTTTTCCTTCCTTCCTTCCTTCCCTCCCTCCTTCCTTCTTTCCCTCTCTCTTTTCCTTTCTCCCTTTCACTATTTCAATCAAATCTTCACATAACAACCAGTCATGTTCTTCAAAAATTTAAATTAGATCACTCTATTTGTAATTCACAAACTTCCAGTGACTTCCCAGCTCACTTAGGAAAAAAAAAAATCAAGCACTCTTATTAGGCTTACATGATCCTGCATAATCAGGCCTCTAACTACCTTCGTCATTTCACCTTCTAACTCTGTTTTACACAACTCCAGCTTGAATTCCTTGCAATGTATTGATATCTAAGTGTGTGCCTACCTCAGGACACTTGCACTTGCTATTTTGGCTGCCAAGAATTCTCTTTCTAATATCTTTATGGCTTGTTCCTTTGCAGCATTCACATCTCCGTACAGCCTATCTCCTACTCTATGCTGCATATAACCAACTGACAACTATTACATATTTACTTGAATATTTTCTGTCTCCTCCACTAGAATATGAGGTCTATGAAGGTTGGGATAACATTTTGTTCATCATTGCATCTCCCTAGTACTTGGCTCACAGTTGGCATTCAATAAGTATTTGTAGAATAAATAGATGACTAAATGAAATGACTTAATTGTGCTTTACCAGTAATACTTACAGACATTCATTTCTAAATTTATTTATTTATTTAAACCACCTGTTCTTTTTTGTGTGCTTATATCATCTTACCTTAGGAATTTTGAGTTGCTCCCAATTGCTTGCTCTCTCTCTCTCAATCTCTCAATCTCAATCTCTCTTTCTCTCTCCCCCTCAAAAAAAATTTTAAATATTGTGATACTGGATCTTTTTGTATTTTTCAGTGTTTTGAACTCTGAGTTCATTTCCCCAGCATTTTCTTCTGTGAGGACTCTTTATGTTTTATTGGTTGTGGAAACATCTGTAAGGGGTGGTATCCTTGTTGCCTTGCCAAATCACTACTAATTTTACAGCTTCCAGATCAATTTTATCCAATACAAAAATTTGGACCTTGCATCCTAGTGCAGTTCAGACTAATTTCTCCAGACTAATTTCTCCAATTTCTTACAGTGGAATCATTTCCTCCTTGTGGTCTAGATGGAGGTATCACTCTCCTGCTTTATTCAGTCCAGGAAGTGATGGTTTTTTCCTAGTGGCCACATTTTGCAGGCTCCCAGCTTTACCCCCAAGCAATATTTCAGCTGCCCTGCATGCATAGGATTGGTAATCAATTGATTTGCATCCCACATAGGCATCAAAGTCTCTACAATATGTATTCTGATCCTTTTACATCACTGGTCTTGTGATTTCAGCATCTTCTTTCCACCATGGGCTGCATCTGTGTCTCCAAGAAATGGAATTAACCCCATCTTGATTTCCAGACTCAGCTACATATCCAGTTTCTTTTCAAAAAAAACTTCATGCAGCATTTTTGTGTTTGAAGTAGAAGGTGGCTTCTCATATTAGTTCAGGATAGTCTTGACTAGAAATCTCTAACCTAATTTGAAAATGCTTAGGATAACACAGTGAGCTAGTAGATCTTAGTAAATTTTCTCATAATGATCTTAGCGCCACTGATGAAAATGTGGTGTATCATGCGGGAATGTGGGGAGACTCTAAAGAGGCAATTAGTGTTGAGAAAAGTGTCCGATTGTCTGAAAAGAAGTAATAAATGTGTTTTCTGTGGCCACTGAAACAAATTTACCACAAACTTGGTTGTTTGAAAGAGCACACATTTATTTTCTTACAATTATGGAGGCCAGAAATCAGAGATTAGTATCACTGGATAGAAATCAAAGTTTCAGCAGGATCACATCAGTCCAGAGACTTTGGAGGAAAATTTGGTGCTTGCCTCTTTCAGCTTCTGGTAGCTGACAGTATTCATTGGCTTGTAGCTGCATCACTCCAATCTTTAAGGTCAAAATCTTCAAATTTTTTTCTGCTTCATCTTCACATTGCTTTCTCTTTGTGTGTCAAATTTCCATCTGCTTCTCTCTTATAAGGATACACATGCTTGCATTTGACGCTGGCCTGGATAATCCAGCATAATCCCCTTATCCCCAAGTTCTCTACTTAATCACATCTGTAATCTACTCCTCCCCCTTTTTTGTCCGTAAGATAAAGTTCACACTCAAGTGGATATCTTTTCATAAACTGTTTTTCAGCCTACCATAAATGGTGATGATGATTTTAAGCAAGAAAATTGCCCCCCTTTCCTTTAGCATCTTAAAGTAACAATTTTAGAGGTAGAAAAGCAGGACTAGAACACATATAAGCCAAGACTCAGAGAACTGATTTATACAGAGGGAGCAGAAAAGAGTATGAATTGGGTCACAGTTGAGGATACCCATCAGAGAAATAATAGCTTTGAGATGATTCTGTTCTGGGGGAATTCTTGGGAGAATATTGAGTACAAGGAAGATGACAGAGTTACCTCAGACGCCCTCAGTGCTCTGTAGCTCAATTCATTTTTAGGCACCACTATTTACTTATGGAACTAAAAACAGTTATCAATAGGTATGAATGACTAATGAAAAGAAAATCAAACACACTGTAAAACTCGCTATGTCATGCTCCCTTTCTTCAGGGATTCCAGAAGAATAAGAGCTCATGTATCCTGAGGAAGGGGGTTACACAAGATCAATACATTTTCTTCAAGTTTACTGGGGTGAACCAAAGTTCATTGAAAGCCCCTCAAAATAAATTGAGGAATTTTCTTTAGGAAAAGTATATTTCCCAAAAATTGGGAGGCAGAAGGGGAAGGCCCGGGCTTACAGGAGTCACATAAAAAGAAGGGTGAGACTGCAAGTTCAATAAGCTAAAAAGTTCACTAGGATCAAAATGAAGTAATTAGGGGTCACTCATGCCAAGTCTGACATCTAACTTAGTGTTGTTTTCTCTTCAAAATTAAGCACAATAGGAGATGTTCCCGGAACACTAAAAAGGTCAGAGAAATAAGAGGACCTTGGACAATTATAATGCTATAAGAAAGCGATTGGCAGTAATGGGAAACTGTTGGTGGGGGGCATGGGGGGTTGACAGTTGAGGGAAACTGCTAGGGGAGGGAGGGGCATACCTCATTAACAGGGGTACCCGCATGATCAATGTTTGTATACCTAACCCTGAATTGTATCCCACATCTTTACAATTAAAAAAAAAAAAAAGAGGTCAGAGAAAAGACAGGAATTTTTCCAAAAGTACTCAGATCACTTGAGATTCAGCATAAAGGCTAGGAAATCTACCTTTTATTTCATTAAAATTTTTATTGTATAGATGTGGGGTACAATCCAGGGTTAGGTACACAAACCTTGATCATGCAGGTACCCCTGTTAATGAGGTATGCCCCTCCCTGCCCTAGCAGTTTCCCTGAACTGCCAATCCCACCCCCTCCCCCAACAGTTTCCCATCACTGCCAATTGCTTTCCCAAAGCATTATAATTATTCAAGGTCCTCTTATGAGTGAGAACAAATGGAACTCTGTTCTTTTGGGAATATACCCAGAGGAACTCAAACTATTCTACAAAGGAGATATCTGCACACGTATGTTTGTTGCAACTCTAGTCACAATAGCAAAAACATGGAACCAACCATGTTGTCCATCGAAGCTGAATTGGATAAAAGGAAATCTACCTTTTAACTGTTAGGATCCAAATGATTGGTCCACTCTCTTCCATCATTGGGAAACATGGTGTGGAGTTGGGTGGTCTAGGACATGAATCCAAAGGGCGATGGCAAAGACCATTTTCCATCTCTTCAGCATGAACTCTGAATACAACCTACCATTTAGCCTTAAGGTAGCAGAGTTGGTCTTTTAAAATGCAAATAAACCCTGAAAAAGCAAACATACTGGTCGTTTATAGACCTCAGTGTGAATATCCCCAATAAACTAATCTCATCGTGTTTTTTGTTCTCCAGTTCTGGGACTGAAGTAAAAACTTTTGATTGGCATATTTGTGAGGATTTAGAGAAAAATTAGAGGTAATTTTTGGAACACAGAGCTCTCCTAAAAAAGCGAAAGGGAGAACCTAAGTAGAGCCCAGAGCTGTGAGCTTTGGCCGGCCTCAGGGAAGAAAAGGAGACTAGCATTTATTTTGCATTATGTACTAAGCATATTCACATATGTTATCTCATTTAAACTTATTCAACAACCCTGTAGATGGCAGGGATATTGCACTTTACAAATGCAAAAGAGCGCCTCAGGGAGATACTATCTGTTCAGGGTCACAGGCAGGGCAAAAAGTCCAACCTCCTTGTTTCTTTGTCTTGTGTCCTTCTGACTGGGAGGATGTTGAGAGGCAGGGGTGGAACAATTCCAGAGTGTACGGGCCACAGTTTCTTACCTGCATTTTAGTAGTCTCAGGTCTGGGAGAAGGAGGCAGTTAAAAATCTCTTCCCTGGTCCTTCTCCCTCTTCAATGTGGGATGTACCCTCTGTGTTCTGTGTTCTGGCATCTTGCTCTTAGTAATACTGCTTTACATTTAAAGCAATTTTGTAGAGAATGGTATTATGGACACTGGAGACTCACGTGGAGACAAGGGAAGGGGTGGAGGCATAAAAAAAATCACCTATCGGGTATAATGTGCACAGGTAGGGATGGTAGGTACACTTAAAGCCCAGACCAAAAACTATTTGTATCCCTAAAGCTACTGAAATAAAGAAATATATCATACATACATACATATTAAGAGAGAGAGAGGGAGAGGAGAAAATAAAAGCAATGCTAGGCCCTGTTCCAACTGCCCCCATGGGCCTCTTGAGGGCAGGGAGCTGTGTCTTACTTCATGTGCTCACCTGGTGCCAGCAAGGGCTGTCTGCAAACCAATGGCAGGGGAGCTGCGGACTCCTTTCAGCCTCCAGTGAGGGGATCCTTCCTAGCATCGTTTGGACCTGCTAAAGGTTGTAAAGTGCCCTCTGTGCTCAGGCACCATGCCAGGCGCTTGCAGATAATTTTTGTTCATTAATTCTCATACCACCCGATGACACATCTATGCTTATTCTTAATTAACAGATAAAGAAACTGAGGTGCAGAACATAAAAGAGCTTGCTTAAGGTTCCATGGCAACTGAGGGTGTTAGGTTTCAAGCACATCTGTCTTGTGACTTCAAGTTCCACACCAAACCCCCTGAAACACCCTCAGAGGACAGAGCTCTCTATCAGAGCTAACAGGATAAAACGTGGGCTTTGCACAATGGGTGGTTAAGATACAGAAGAGAAAGAGAGATACCTAGGGATATACAAAGCAACATGCCCTATGCTAACAGGTAAAGGGCCAACTGACCAACACATTGGGAAGCCAAGGGGATTCGGAGTGATTCTGGGTAAGTGGGGTTAATCAGAAAAGGCCAGGTTTCCTAAAGGAGGTGGCATTTGAGCCTGCACAGACAGCAGGTCTGCAATGCAGAACTCGCTCACTGAAGAGCCTGCTATGCTCACTTGGAAGTGGGTGTAATTAAGTCCTTCCCTGAGCAGCTGCAGAGCCTGCAGGTTGCTGGGGCTGCCATGGTGTATTGCTAGTGCCCCCCTGTGCACAAAGGAAGAACTGAGCAGAGTGTGGGGCAGGCGGGGGTGGCACTGCAGCTGCCTGTGCCCTTCACCAGGCGTATGCACTTCAATTCTGCCTTCCTGAACAGAACACCAAATTCCAAAACGGCTGCTTCAGTCAGGGTAGCACATAAACGAACCATGAGACCTTCTCCTCCCCGCATCCCCTACTGCACTGAGCAAGACTCTGTTCCTGAGCATGCTGTCTGGGGTCTCCCACAGGTGCTCCCCTCCATAAGATGTGCAGTGGACAGCATCAGCCTGAGATTCCCTCTGGGAGGAGCAGGGTTTGCACTTCCTGGCCAGGGCTTGGTACAGTAAGGCAGCCTGGTCTCGTTGAATTGAAGAGTCCTGGACTGGAAACCAGAAAATGCGAGTTTTAGATGTCAGTGTTTTTGCCTAGCTTTGTTTTTTCCGATTTGGGGTTCATTACCTGCAACATAAGTGGTGGCTCATATTGGAGTGGGCTAGGGGCCAGCTGTCCATTGCTGCTCCTGGGTCCTTCCTAAGCTTTCCAGGACAGTGGAATTGGCTCACCTCCTCTTGCCCCTTGTGCCTCATTTTCTTGTTCTGTTTGGAATCAGTAATAAAGAATTTAAATGGCTTTGAGGGTTAGATAGTTTATTTAGATTAGAAAATGAAGAAACAGATGTTTACTGAAGTTCTTCTGGCTGCAGTCTTAGATTCTATGTAAGAATAATCAGCTCCCACCTTAAAGGCAAGTGACACTTTTGTTCCCTTAATTTTAATTCAATTTGACATATATTTATCTGGTGACTTTTATATGACAACTGAAATCCTACTTCTATACCCCACCAGCCAACGGATAGACTGCAGGAGATATCTGCATCATAGTAAGTATAATTCATAGTAAGTATATCTTTGCTATGCTTACATCTCTGTAAAAGTATGCATGTAGACAAGAATTGGAGAGGAATATGGAAAATAAATAAGGCAAGTGTTCATTTGATAGGGGGTTGCAAAGGTAGGAATGGGCAGCTTTGATTCTTATAGTGTTGTCTGTGCAAATACACACATGGGCTACAGTAAGTATTTATAGACATAAGTTTAATAGACACAAGATACCATAAAACTGGGACAGCAGGGAGTCACTTTCATAATGACGTCTAGAAAGTCTTGGCATAGATGGCATTTCAATGTCAACATTAAAAGAGGAAGTTCACATATTGAGAGAAGCAGGTTATGGAATAAAGAATGAATGGATTCATTCATTCGTTTTTAATCCATTCATTCATTGTTGGGGATACAAAGGTAATTGATGCACAGTTCATACCCTGGAGGAAAACACAGGAAGCACAAACTCAAAAGAGTCAAGAAATGTTCTTTGTCAGGTGAACACAAACCCCAAAAGCGTTTTCCTAATTAATGATCAATGATAGCTTCCTATCTTGACAGCTTATGGTTTATAAGCAATCTGTCAGTTATAAGAACTATTATTATTAATATTATTATTTACTCTGTGTCTATAGAGGTTACTGTGAGAAGTGATGGCAGGGAAAAAGAAAAGTGAGAATGGGAGAGGGGGACTGAGCATTTTAAATGGTTGATGTCTGAATTGTTATGTTTTAACTGGAAAACCAATATCTCAAGTAGTTTGTAAAAAGGTGAAAAACCCTTAACATATGAACAAATCCTGAACTCGCCCACTGACACGAGTCTACTTCTCCTCTCCCACTCCCAGGGCAGTCTAAACAAGAATGGTAAGCACTGTTTACTTTTTCTTCCTCTCAGCAGCACGAACTGCACACCTTCCAGTGTCTTAGGGCTGTGCTGACACCAGCCCGATTTTACCCGGCAGGCCCAGTGCAGGTGAAGTGGCTTCCCCTTCTTCACACCCTCCCGGTGTAATTGGGATCCAGAAGCCAGGCCAACTATAAGGGAAAAGGGTTGGGATGAGGATGGTGCGGCTGGTTACATGGGGAGCTGGGGCTGAGGTCAGTGCCCTCCTCTTGCCATCCTGTTAAATGTTGGTGTAGCCTCCTAAAGAGACACAGGCCCCAACCGTTGGCTGCGTTACAGACCCTTGACACCAAGGAGCAGACCTTACTGGACGAGGGAGAGACTGTTGATCCTTGTCAAGGGGGATGCCACTGTGGTTGGCTACATTCTGCTCCACTGCCAGGTCTCCAATGGTTGGGTGCTGGCTAGAAGGGCTCACACGTCCTTGGTGGGTTCCATCCTTGGTTTCCTATTGGCTAATACCTTATTTAGTTTAACAAAACAGAAACCCAAAAAGCCAAATTTTACCCTATCATCACCATTACCCATAAGGTTTCCGCTCTCCAAAGGATTCCAGGTTTCACTTCATATGGATAAAATAATCACATTTCCTTCTCATCTCCACCTCACTTCATGTAACATTAAGCCCCCTCTGACAAAAGAAACACTATGGAAAGCCAGTGAAATTTTTGTTTATGTGGATCTTCTAAAACAAGCTGCCATTTTTAATACTTATTTCTGTCTCAGTTTAAAAGCACAATTTCTGTAAACAAAATGAATGAGAATATTTAGTGCAGAAGAGTTTGATAAAAATCACTTTTTTTCTTTTAAAATGCCTTGAGGCTAAAACCAAACAAATTGCGAGAAAGTACATCACAGAATGCCCTACATGTCTTTATTCATTTCATCTAAAAAAATAATTGTATCTCCCCATCAAGAGAAAGAGATGTGAAGCAGAGCTGGGACAATGAAGGGTTAAACACCTTCCTCTTCTTCAACAGTGTGCTCTGGGGATGGAGAAGAACCCCGGTCAATAGACAGATATATTGACTTGTTATTATTTAAAGTTGTTTAACCAGGTAGAGATAAACGAAAGCTTTCAGCAGCTGAACTATCACACAAATCACAATTAAGGTGGCATATGTGTTTGGAAGACGTAAAATCAATTCCCGCGAAGATAATGTTTTAGTCTCTATTTGAACTTGAAAACAGAAGTAAATTTTCAGTAGCAACAGCTGGGCTTGTTCCATCCAGGAGGCTCTCTATTAACTGTACAAGAAGGGCCTTTATTGCCTCTTCTAATGGCTTTCCTCTATGGTTTTGTCTTCATCAAAAAAGCCGGATTGATTGCTCTGGTACTGTTTACTGATGTGGCACTGAGGATGGCAGCTAGGCATTCACCTACCCTAGGGTTTGGACCTTCCTCTCTTCTGAGAGCTGTGTATTGTTTATGGAGAGACAACAGTGGACCCCTGGGGCTACTGGTTTGACTGGGCAGGGGAGGGGGAAGAACTTACCATCTTTCTCAGCTTTGCTCTCCTAGTGGCCTTCTCTGAGCTTGGCTGGGTAGGAGGGTGTGTGTTTAGGAAAGGGAGGGTATGTATGCATTTCAAGTCATCTTTGAGATTAAACTACCCACCGAAGTTTCTCTCAGTGGGATGTGACCACTAAAGACTACTACACATCATTTAACCTTTTAATCATACACACCTGTGAGTATTTGTGTGTTTTGTCCTCCCAATTCTATCCTGTATTCACAGAGGTAGGGACCACATGTTATGCCACTAGATTGTTCTCTGGGCTTAGTGTGGTACCAGCATACAGCAGATTCTTTGAGAAAGGGTGTTGTGGGCATTGGGAATTGACCTGTCCATGGCCTAGATCTACTCTACCTCCTTGTTGAGTTAGCCCTTGCAGATTACTAAGCGTGAATGTAAGCTGGATTGAAGCTAGTAGTGGCAAAAGTTACTTTCTTGAGGGTCATAGGGCTTGTATGTGAGTAAGAGAAAAAATAGATTGAGAAAGCAGAAGTTTGCCTTCTGTAGAGAAGGAGGGACAGTGCAAGGACACTGAGGTTCTCACTTAGGAACTGAAGTTGACCCGGAGAGAAGAGATCATCAGTAGTGGACAAGGAGTCAGGGATCCCAGACAGTAGCTCTCATCTACTCATCATCATAACTAGGCATAAGACTAGGACAAGTCATAGGCCTCTCTGTTGTAGGGCAGAGGTCTCCAACCTTTTTGGCAACAGGTACCAGTTTCGTGGAAGAAAATATTTCCATGGACGGGTTGAGGGGGGAGGGAGGATCATCAGCATTAGATTCTCATAAAGAGCATGCAACCCAGATGACTTGCATCCACAGTTCACAAAAGGGTTCATGCTCCTATGAGAATCTAATGCCACCACTGATCTGACAGAATGCAGAGCTCTGCTCTCCTGCAGCTCATCTCCTGCTGTGTGGCCCAATTTCTAACAGGCCACGGACCAGACTGGGACCAGTCCATGGCCTAGGAGTTGGGGACCTCTACTGTGGGGGCTTTGTCTGCAGCATACAAATTGTGAAACTCAAGCTTTTTAAAACATGAATAGTTATAAAAATATAAGATTAGTATTACTATTCCAGATAAATAAGAAACAAACAAAAACATGATTAAAATAGATTCTTATTCTATTCTGGCCACTTCCTTTCAGACAAAGAAGCAGGCAAATCCCATGGACTCCCCCTTCTCCAGATCTCTCATATTTGTATAATTATTTCCAACTACAGCCACCTTCTACATCAGATGCTCATGATCACAAACATGGACCACACAGAGTTCCTGTCTCCCTTTCCCTTACTATGGTGCTGACTTTCTCCCTTTCATTCAATCCAGTATATCTCTACGAGGCCTTTGCTCAAAAGGTTGTTTTGATTATGTTGTTCCTCAGCTCAAAAGCTATGTATTCATTCATTCAATCTATGCTGAGACCCAAAATGTGCCAGGCACTGTTGCAGGTATTGAGCGGACAGCAAATATACAAACTACCTGCTGTCATTGAGTTAAGTGTAGTAGAGGGTAACAGAGGAGAAAATGATAGAGAGAGAGGGAGGGAGGGGAGGAGGGGAGAGAGAGAGAGAGAGAGAGATGGGGGAGAGGGGAGAGAGAGAGAAGAGGAGAGGAGAGAGATTGATTTTTAATGGAGACATATATTTATATTTATTTAAAACCAGTAGTTTTCATTTGCCTGAATACAGTCAATATTTTGTAGTCCATAATCTATCTTTCCAGGCTGTGATTTTTGCCAACTTCTTTTGTTTTTCCAAACTAGAAAAAAAAAGCGATTCCTTCTCATTCATGTGATATTCTATTGAGAACTTAGGTTCTGACATCAATTCTTTCATCTCCTCAGTTCTTTTTGGCCTTGTAAGATTACTTTCTATCTGTTGCTTCCCTGAGGCTCTCAGACTTGCGCACAGTTTAGGGTCAGACACACATAAGTCAACACTACCAGTAGGTCATTTCTCAATGAGAAGGTAGGTGGACAGGGTCAGTGTAGAAGAGCACAGTCCTTTTCTGGAGCTAACCCTTGGATCTAGTCAGGAGATTGTCTAGAAGCTTGGTGTCTTCTTTCAAGAGATAGAAACGCCTGCCCTCCTTTTTTTCTAAGAGATGGAAACTTCCGTTTTCTTCCAAAACACAGACGCCCCTTCACCTTTGCGAGCTTTCTGGAGGTGCACAAAGAAGGTGGGCATACAAGAGAGGGTAGTGACCTGCTCCTGTGTTCAGTAAATAGAACCCAGTGTGTTTGGAACATAGGGGCAACCTGAAGCAAGGAGACAATTTGGTGTTGAACTGGAAAGAGCATGCAGTTTGAGATCAGATGGGCCTGCATTGGATTCCCAGCCCGGCTAATCTACCAGTGGGCCTCTGAGCTGCAGAGGGGATAGCCCACTATTTCTGGGGTTGTTTCCAATATTATCTGAGTTACCACGCAATGAAAGCCCCTAGCCCCACATGTGATTTCAAGAACTACATCAAAGTTAGCTGCTTCCCACTCTGGCTCTGCTCCTTCCACTCTGGCTCTGCTCCTTCACCTGCCTCCCTCCAGTACACACACTGCTGCGGGCTCAAGGCTGCTGGGCTGGAATGGGTCTGCAGAGATAGAATGTGCCCCTGCGGACTCCTCCTGTGCACTACAACAAAACATGGCTCATAAGACAGTACTCTTCACCCTCGCTGCACCATCCCCTTGTCTTATTTTCTTCTTTAGCAGTTTCACATTTCTTAAGGTAAGAGGAGGAAGAGGGGCAGGTTGAAAAGTGCTGAAACTGCCCATGGAACAGAGTTGAGTACAGGAAAAGAGCAAAGCAGGGACAATAGGGAATTCTAAGAGTGATTCAACAAGGAATTTACATCAAAGGGGACACATTCAAACAAGCAGACCGACCGACTCAGTTACTGGAGCCACTGTCATACAAGATGGAAAATATGAGACGGAAAAAATCACAAATGGGGTTGTCCACACTGCAGCAGCACTGAAATTGAGCCCCTGGCTGCATCAAGAGGAGAATTGGCGGCTTTGTATCTGAGGACCTCCAATGAGTCCCTGTACTGTCCTAGCTGACTCAACTATGCAGTGACTATTTCTCTAATAAGCTGATTCCCCTGAGACCTTTAGTGACAAAAAGACAGAAACTGAAGTGATTTGGTCTTGTAACCAGAGCAACCGTCCTTGCAAATCCACCATGCAGGGAACAAGACCAAGAGAGCAAAAAGACAGGTTTCCCGGGCATAGCCAGCCTGCCTATGTCCTCAGGGAGGGCCAATCTGAAAAGTGACTGTACACCTTCAGGGTCTGGGCACCAGGGGACGTATAGGTGCCCTCTATGCATTTATAGCTGGTTTGCTTATACTGAAATGGCTGTCCAAGGCACAGAGAAAAGGGGAGGAGAAACTAGATATGATTAAACACTTAGAAACTGTACACTTTGCTAGGCACTCTGCATGTTTCACTTCATGGGATCCCAAGCACACATCTGAGAATGCGATATGGAATCAGAGCCAGCATTTACATGATGCCTTCTGGGCCATCATGAGTGACAGGTGTGGGGTGGTTTGGATGAGGGAGTAGACAGAGCAGAGGGTGAGGAAAGGAATTAACTGATTGGCTACCTCTCTTGCCAAGCCACCTATAGGCAAGGAGTTGTGCTAGGGAGTTTCATTTCACACCTTCTCTTATGTGCCTCACAGATGTCATGGTTTTGTTGTTACGAGCCCTATTTTGCAGATGAATAGTCTGAAATTGTAAGAGATTCTTCCACAAGCTCACAGGTACACAACTAGGACACGGCAGAATCAGGATTTAAACTCTGTTCTTTTCAACTTAAAAGACCCCTGCTGCCTTGCCTCCTGAGCAGCCCACACACAGACCCAGACTCACATGGCTCTGTACTGGAAATGTGCCAATAGAGCCACCGGGATGCAGACAGACACCATGGCTTCCTGCTGAGATGCAGCCTCCTCTGTTTTAGGAGCGGCCCTCTGGGTTATTGGGGAAAAAATGAACAAGCTTTACACTTATCTATATTCTTAGGCCATTCAAATGAAATGCATTTCTCTTAATCAGAGGTAGGCTCTCTGATGAGATTTGGAAGCTTAAGAAACTTTATAGAATTTGTTAGCAAGCAAGTGTGCATCAAACTATATGATAAATCACAAAGAAGACTCACACTGCTGTACTATTACAGGTGAATTATTTAAAAACAACAATAGCAACAACATACACACAAA
Organism: Cephalopachus bancanus; assembly: GCA_027257055.1. NCBI lineage: Eukaryota > Metazoa > Chordata > Mammalia > Primates > Tarsiidae > Cephalopachus > Cephalopachus bancanus. The sequence continues at coordinate 1,805,997 of JAPVLO010000291.1, read as the reverse complement.
CATTCTTAGTGGTCAGCTATTCTCAGCACCCAGTGAATAATGGTTTGGCCTTTTGTTTTAGACATGAAAAGTGCCAAATCCCATCTGGGTGGTAGGACAGCTGCACAGTTTTCCCTTTTCCTGCTTAAAGCATCTGTTACTTCCTGACTGCCTAATCAGAGAACTGATCCCTACCCTTCCACTGCAATAAGCCATTAAAACAGTACCTTTTAAAGACAAAATCAAGATACAGAGGAAATGGAGGATGAGAAATGAATTGCAGATGGATGATCCTAGGAGCTAGAGTTTCTATGGAATTAAAGTGGGAGGCAGAGGAAGGAAATCAAGCATCCCTTGTGAATGGCAGTGGATATAATTAGATGACTCAGGAAAAGGCTAATGGTGCTTAAACATCTCCACCTGGAGATTCTAGATACTTAAAACTGGATATGTCAAAAACTGGATGGAACCTTATCTTCCAAAAATTTCAAAATCATAGAATGGCACCATCTTTCACCTAGTTGGCTGGGTTGGAAACTTTGACTATTCCTTATATTCTACATTCTCCGTCATCCCATATATCCAGCCCCTTCTATCAAGTTTACCCACCAAAATCATCCCAATTTGCCTGCTTCTTGTTTCGCCCAATCATTTCTCACCTGATTTAGTTTAATTACCCTGACACATTTTCCCCTTGCTAGTTTGACTGATGCTTGATTAATCAACGTTGCTGCCTGGCTAATCTTTGTAAGCTGCAAGTTCAATCTAGCCACTCTTCTGATTCAATCCTTCAGCGTCTCCCCTATTTCTTTTAGGACAAGTCCCACCATCTCAGCATCCCTGTAAGGTTTTTTGGGTCTGGACATTGCTCATCTTCTCCCTTGTCTCCTGCATGCACCTCTGCCCACATGGCTTTTGGGGTAATCTGTGCTTGCAGTTTCTTAACCTGGCTGTGCTTCTCATGACTCTATGTGTTCTTCAAGAATAACCCTCTGCTGATACTCACTTACTTCTCTGCCCTTCCTTTCCCTGGCTAATGACTTCTGTTCCTTTAAGACTCCTCTTAGACATCTTCTGAGTCTTTTGGAAGTGTGCCTTTAGCCCTTTTGTCTAGGTAGATGCCCCCCACTGGGCTCCTTTAGTCCTTGATAAAAAACAAAACAAAACAAAGCAAAACAAAAAACTGCTGTGATGGGAGGCTGAGGTGAGTGGATTGCCTGAGCCCGTGGGTTCGAGACCTGCCTGGGCAGCGAGACCTCATCTCTACAATAAATCAAAAAATCAGCCGGGCGTGGTAGCACATGTCTGTAATTCCAGCTACTTGAAAGGCTGAGGCGGAAGGATCACCGGAGCCCAGCAGGTCGAGGCTGTGGTGGCCGGGAGCGGCCACTGCACTCCAGTCTGGGTGACAGAGTGAGACTCCAACTCAAAAAAAAAAAAAAACAAACCCCCAAAACTGCTGTGTTGTGCTGTATTTTTAAATCTGGACTGGGACATTCTTGAAGATAGGCACTCTGGTTCTCAATTTGTATCTTTAGTATTTATATGTTAGCTACGTGATACAAGTTTCTTAGTTTGAAAATTAAGATCTACTTTTTCTGTTTTTTTCAACTTACCTTTGGAATTCTACCAAAGGCCTTATTGATGCCACTTGCCAATCTTGTGTTCTTGAATAATCCTGGACTGAGAAATGTATTTCTCTCTTTTAAACATCAACAAATAAATTACATATAAGATATGATTTTTAATATTTTTTAGAGAAGCAAGCACAATTGGATTATATTTTGTATAGTCTCAGGAAAGTGAAGACAGGAAGGAAGGCTGAGAGAAAAGTTGGAAGAAAAATGTTTACTTTGCAACTAACTCTTACGTAGCAGATACTATGCTAAACACCCTTACTTATTTGTATTTAATAATCAAATAATTCTCACAGCCAGTTTTCTGAGTGGGTATTATTGCCACCATTTTATTAAAGATGAGACTGATGTTCAGGGAGGGTAAGAAATTGGTCCCAAGTAACACGACTGGTTAATTTTAAGGTCAGAATTTAAACATAAATTCCCCCAGACTATATCATACTGTGCCTCTGAAGAGAATACGTGGCATGGGGGTGCAAACAAAATAAAAGTCAGTATATCTTACGGGAGATAACAAAAATTCATGGAAAGGTAAAAAGTATAAATATACGTGTCTTTGAAGTGAGAGGCTGTTAAACACTTACATGCAAATGAGCTAGGTATTTCATCCTGAATCATGGAATTGTAGGCAAGTCCTGTCTGGGAAAGCTCAGTCCAGGGGGAATCGTTCAGTAAGTCCACACTTAACTTCTGCCTACACCCTCCATGTCTCTGCTGTCGCCCACATCCCAGTCATGGTTTCTCTTTCCCTCATCATCAAGGCTCATATCTTTGAGATCCAATAAACAATGATAAGCTCAGTAATCCAGTGTGGGAATGAAACTTTGCATTCTAACCAGCTCTGACTGACATTCTAGATGTTACGTCTTTCTCTCCAAGTAGGCCTATGTCAGCTTTATCACCAATTGGACGATATGGCCTTTTGGTCACTTGTAGTTTTAATTCCTTTCATGATACTCATTCATTTAACAAATATTTATTTGCTCCATCAATAAATTCTTGATTACTCAGTGTTCATGGTCCTGTAACCTGTTTATTTTTGCAGTGTTATATCAGTGCCCCATGTCCACCGCCTATGTTAGCTGTTTACAAACCAGGCTTTTATACCTGGAGAAAAAAATGAGGGAAAGCAAGAACACCTCTTAATCATCTCCCAATATTTGCTCTGCACTCTGCAGTCATTTTCTCACACCTCTATCATAATACTCGCAATATTGTACTGTGATTTTTCTTCTTAAATAGCAGTTCTCATACTTAAATGTGAACTCCTTAAGGGGAGTTCCTGACTAAATATGATGTATGAATGATGAATAAATGAATAAATGGGAAAACTATAAGGGAAAAAAGATTTCCTAATGACTAGATGAACATGTTAAAAGAAGGTAGCGTCACTTGTAGCTTGAAGGTTTGGTTTTCAAACTGATCATAAGGTTTAGCACCAATTAGTACCAACCCCTAATTTTCCTAAAGTGAAAAATATATTCAACAGCAAATCAAACTGTGGGGAAGGAAGGAGAAGTTGCCAGTTGAGGTCTCTCCTGCATGTTTCTTCAGTTATTTGTTGTGTTCATTGCATGACTGCATTCCTAGTGTTAGAAAGTTAAACATCAACATCTGTTCTTCTGGGTATTTCCACACTATTCCCAATTCTCCATCTCCTTTCTACTTTAAAACATCTTGATAGGAACAGGCATGCCTTAATATATTTCCCCAAACACTTCTCTATGTATATGCTTTTAATAGGATGTATTTTGGGTGAAGATAACAAAAATGCACCCAATAATTTAGCTGCCATGTTTAAGAATAACTAGATAAAGCCTCCCTTGTGGAATAGAGAGATAACAGCAAAGATTTTTATTACTTTGAAGTGGGTTGTTAAACAGGTATGTCTACTAAAGGCTAGGTGGAGCATGTTGGGTGGATGGATTGACAGCTGGAGAGAGGATATGTGGTTTAAATAAATAGATGAGGAATAGTCACATTAAGGAGGTGCATGAGTATATAGATGGAATAAGGGTTAGACAAATGGGAAAATAATATGTGAATGGATAGGTGAGTAGTTAGCTGATGGGAGAATAAATTGGTCTATCAATGATAGATGGAGCTGAGTGGCTAGATGAAGTGAAAGCCTGACAGCAGATGGGTGGGTAAATGTTGTGTTATGCACAGGAGCAGGAAAGAGTCTGTATAGATGGGAAGAGGATGATGAAAAGAAAAGAAAAAAAAGAAGACAAGAAAGGGAGTACGAATGATGTTGAGATGGTTGGGGGAACTAGAAATTTGTTTCCTCAGCAAGTCATGATTTTACAATGAGCCTGAGGAAATGGAAAACTCTCAATCATTGGTGCCTAGCACTTATGTACCATTTCAATTTACAAATAGCATGTATGTAGTCTATTGAGTTATCTGCGTTCCATCTCCTCTGGGGAAGACTGAGTCGTGAAAGGTCAGTATTAGCCCTTCTTTACATAGGAAGCCAGTGAGAATACAAGCCTCATAAGTTTAACTCAGTGACTTTGCCAGAGATGCTACCTGCACTGTAAAATTAATGAAATAATGTCAATTAACTTTCTACTGAGTTCCCAAACCATAATTTGTCACTGCCTCTAAGCTTTCTTTAGGGACAGTCTTGAGAAATCCAGTGGCTAAAAAGTAAACAGAAATTGGCTAGAGAAGTTTGAACACATTGAGTTGTGTAATTAAGTTTACAAATAATACAGATGAGGAAACAAAGGTCATGTGTCAGTCTAAGATCTCATATCTAGTTAATGGCAGAACTAGAAAGGTTTACTTAATATCAAATAGCTGATGAGAAACTGAGTTGTAAGAAAGAAGTAATTTCCATTTCTTCAGAAAAGCAGAAAGAGAAGTTAGAGTTTTATTGAACGAGAAAGATGTTTTAGAAATGGCAACTAGAGGAAGAGAGCTTCTTCTTCAGGGTTCCTTCTCATACTATTCCATGAAAAACCTAAGATGAATGAAACCTAACCTAAGTAAAACCTAAGATGAATACAATTTAATCTAATGGCACATAATTTTAAGAATTCATGTATGTCCCCATCACCATATCTTCTCATACATCCCTTGTCAGAATGATGCATACTTCAGTGGAATCAAGCAGCAGGAACTGCTAAGGACCAAAATGCCCAACTGGGCAGTATCTGATTATTATGTTTCTGAATCTTTTCTTCTGACATTATTTTAGCTTAGGCTAATAAGTAACTTAGACTTTGAGGTTGCAGGGGCATTTTATATTATTTGTGAATGCGTAGAAATTTGATATACAGATGTAATATGAAAAGTACTTAAATTGCCGTCTGTGTGTGTGTGTGTGTGTGTGTGTGTGTGTGTGTGTGTGTGTGTGTGAAGGCTGTAGGGACTCTAGGTTTTCTGATTGTGTCTACTCCCCAAAGTCTAAAACATGCATATGGGAGAAGTATAGCCAGTTTTATTCCCCACCCCCACTTTTTATCAATGCAATGTCCTAATAAACAGCCCCCTGAAAGTTACAAATTTCTTCAAACTTTATTGATACACTGCACAATCACAACCATCTTGTATTCATCCTGAATTAGAAAAGGTTACAACTACAATGTAACATGCACAAAATTCAGGTAGTATATTCACCCTTAATACAATTATTGACAGAAATCAAGTCTTCATTGATTTTTGAAAGAAAGATAAGAAAGAAAATAAAAGAAAAAAGAACTCTAGAAGGCTGACAAAGTCATACTCTCGTATCATGTGATAAATTTTTAAAGCATTTGAACATAGATTTTTTTAAGGATAATTGTGAGCATGGGCACACCCATTGTCTGACACAGCTATAACGGCACCATTGATAAGTCATAATTTTTTTTTTAAATCTAGAGGACTCTGAACTTGACAGATACATTTTCGTACACCCACACATTCCTCACAACTGCACTTTACATGTCACGAAAATTTCTGAATGATTAAAAATGCTCCCTTTAACTAATACAAGGGAAGCTAGTATTACATATTATTGTTATTATTGATATCTTTATAAATCTGCCAAATAACGTAGAATGTAGCCCCAAAAGGATGGTAGAGGGTTCACAATCTTTCTTTCTCCACCCAGTGGTGTGGAACAACTCTGTGCCTTAAAAAAGGACACCATTGAAAGAAACAAAAAGGAATCTCTTTCAAAATGCTGGAAATTAGGCTTGGCTGACTACTTGCAGAATAAAGACAATTGCATCTAATTAAGTCCACTCCACATTCCTTTGGACTCTGAGTATTCTGCACCTGAAGGCTAAATTGAACTGGCTCAGCTATATCTTTTTGCCACATCTTTAATTACAAATCTATTTCTTCCTTCTTTCATTTACTTCTCTTAAGTAAGAAATGAGGGAAATGA